>WSXT02195301.1:0-35236 GCA_011762715.2 Neuroterus valhalla
TACATACATACATACATACATACATACATACATACATACATACATACATACATACATACATACAGACAGACACATTCCTAAAAACTGGTTTTTCGGGTTCAGGGGGTCTCAAAACGTGGACATTTGACAAAAACGGGGGAGAGGAGGATCAAATTTTACACAAATCTAATACCTTCTCTGATGAGAATGTAAAAATATCAGTCATCGATAACTTACGAAAGAATGATCATATTCGATCGTACCTTGGCACCCATTTTGAGGGATCAAAAATACAAGTGGCGTTCGTTAAACAGCTATTTTGGATCGAAAATAGAAGAGAGGTAGCATTTTGAACATTTTTTTGGATTTTTTTTCTAAGATTCAAAAATTGTAAGTATTGTTCCTTATAGTAGGTTAAAAATGAATGAAAAATAGAAAGATTCATTTTTTGATCAAACTATGCAAGGTGCGAAAAATGTTAAGAAAAAAAATTTTTTATTTTAAAGAAACCTATCAATTTTATACATAACATTTTTTCATCAGATGTGTAGTTGTTGAATAATATTGTGAAAAATTTTATCAAAATTGAAAAATTTAATTTTTGACCAAAAATATGCGAGGTGTGAAAAAAATTGAAACTACAAAAATTGTTAACTTCCAAAGAACCTACAAATTTACTGCCGACTATTTTTCGATAAGAAGAATAGTTTTCGTTTTAATCGCGATAACGCACTTACAAAAAAAAAATTCCATCTTTCAAGCTAAACAATAAGGGACAGGAAGAAAAAATTATTGAAGATATTGTTCATCGTTTTACAAGTTTCACATGAAATTTTTTTTCCAATAAGGTGTATTTTTTTTTGTTTTAATCGTGATAACGCTTTTTGAACAATGTAAAAATCAATTTTCTAGCCTAACTATGCGAGATGTAAATATTAGTGGCGAGTATTGTAATGAGAATGTGTTCCTCATGGCCAGTAGAGCCTTAAGTAAACTAAATATAAAAAAAAATGTCATCAAGAATATTTAAAAAATCAATAATCTTCATAGAACTAGAGGTTTTCAGCAATTTTGCAAAATTTGCAACTCTGTGTATGCATTGCATGCATTGTAAACTGAATCAAGCACGTATAAAGCCGAGCGCGAAGCACGAGATTCGAATGACGTGCACCTTAGGCATTCATTACTCAATTATTATTATTGAAATTATATTTTTTTATCATTGTTGGATCATTTTCTGCTAAGAAAACTTTGTTTAACGTTTTATCATCTCTCGTTTCGAAAGTTGTTTATTTTCATATGAATCGTTAATTATTTAATTATTTGTAGTATTTATATTTTTGATTTAAATTAGGAAATAAGTGTTTCAAACAAAAATTGCAATGTTGAATACGAAATCAAAATGTTTTATATACAAAACACAAAAAATCAAATACAGGAATAATAGTCAATTTATTATCTTCCAAACATTTATTAACTTACATTATTAATGTAATTGCTTGCAAATATATTTACGCTAGCTCAATGACCATCCGCTCGCAATTCTTCGAATGTATTTTTCTCGAAAAAGGTCCAAAATTGCGCCGTCTTGATTTTTCTTAGAAAACCTCTAGTTGTCACTGGGAAGAGTATCGACCAAAACAAAAATTAGGCGGCCTGAACGTCCCCTTGTAATTTGAATCAACAAAATTTGGATTGTTCAACGATGAATTATAGATATTAATGGTTGGCTCAACCAAATATCTTGGTTGAATACACTTATAATACTATTTACTATTTACACTTTTTCTTGAGTTAGAATTACCAGATAGTGTTCATATTCTGTAATAGGTTATTATCGTCATCATTAATGTATAAACCATGATCATTATCATTATCATAATGTAGCATAATGATCATCGTCTTCAACCAGTTATTTTGTTTGTGGCCAAAGTTCCATTCATGTTGGCTAAGCCAACTTCGATTGCAAAGTTCTTGTATATACATCTAGGAAACAATTAGGTTAAATCAGCGAAATTTTGGTGTGACTCATATGTTTGACTCAACCAGAGTTTTTGTTTGTTTCAACCAAAGATATAATTTAGTTTCATCGAATATTTTGTTGAATCAGCCAAAATTTGTTTCATCCATCCGGGATCACATGTACATCTCAGAAACATTGTTGTCAATTTTACATTTAGAATGAAAAAGAGTGATCGGACAGACATTCTCAGTCTATTTTGCGAAAAAATGTTTTCTTTTTTGGTGTTTCGAAAATCGCCTAATTTCTAATTACTGTAAATTCGTCCAAAAAAATTTGTTATCCAATTTCCAAATAGTTACTTTTTCTATTAACTGTACAAAAACATGAATTTCTCTTACATTTTTAGCAAATAGTAAATTTTAGTTAGCCAAACACTGCTGATCGTGTAGAATGGCTTTTTCATTCATCAAGTTTCAACAAATGCATTTTTTTCGATTTGTTTGTATTCGAAATTATTAAGTTGTAAGTTTTGTGTAATCCAAGAACCTTATAAAATGATGCCCCTTGAAAGTAATAAAGAATCACATCCTGGTTTTCAGATGCAAAATTAACCAAATTTGTTGAAATTATTGGTAGGATTCTCGAGTTGGGCTTGTAAATTCATTGATTTACTAGATTTTATCATTTTGATACAAAATTTGAGATCAAATCGATCTGCAGCTGTTCTGATATCTCAGAATTCGACGTGACCGTAACTCGATCGAGCAGTAAATTATTGTTTAAGCAATGAATTTTTCAAATGTTCGCATAGCATAAGCTCGTATACATAAACATAGAATTTAAATAGAGTTAAAGCAATTTCGATGCCGTGCACTTTTTCTGAAATTGGAGTGTTAAACTCGTACGACATTCTGTTCTCACTGTCGTAAGTCATGCTTCGGCGATGATTTTTCAAAACATTCATTTAATAAAGGTAATTTATATTTTACAGAAGCGAATGCGAAAACAAGGACACCGTTCTTCTGAAGCAGGGTGTGGTTATTGCTATGATAGTAAAGTTTTATGCTTGAGATTGCGACATCCTAAGTGGAACAGCCCATTGACTCGATGATTTTTTTTTGCCTTAGTCAATTTATAATCATTCAATCCTGCTTGTTTCATAATTGCAAAATAAGTCTATTGTCATTGGGATACTTTCCAGGCGGAACATCGTTTTGACTGTCGCATTAGTGATGACGGATTACCAATTATTATATTTTTGTAATAGAAATATATTCAATAACTATAAGAAGATTTTTTTCCCATATTTATGTGCGAGAGTTTCCAATTTAGAATTTCGGAGAATCGGAGTAACAATAAATTTGGACATATAATGTCTTTAAAGGGGAAGAAAAAATCTGCCTCGATACGGGTTCGAACCAGGAGCGCTACTATTCTGCCTCGGTTGCGTCACTGGGCTGTAATTTGTATAACGCAACCACTCATGTACGGTAGCGTTTCTGGTTCAAAACTGAGCTGGTACAGATTTTTTGCGGTTAAAAAAAAAACAATCATTTGTCTAGATGAATCGTTTTTGCGATTGCTTGAAATTCTTAGTCGTCAAATTAATTTTTTAGAGTTAAACATGTATCGAGTACAAGTTCAGTTATGAATTAGGAACAAAAGTGAATATACGCATTAAAATTTTTAAAAAATGACGAAAAATTTCTCTTTTCAGTGATTGGAAATCCAACATGAAATGAGATTTACCCGAATGAATTTTCTGCAATATTATGAATTGTTTGTGGCACGTATTACAAGTGTATTACAAATGATATTAGTGTGATATCTTCAAGTGTATTATTTTCCTCTCTTTTCTCTTCGCCTCCTCCATCCCAGCTGCCCCTCTTCCCTCCTCTGAATTTTTTTTGTACCGATCCAATATTCTTCTCACCTTTCCTATCACCAAATCCATCTTTTCATTCATATATCCGTCCCCCATTCTCACTATCTTCATCTCTTCTCTCTATTCTTCTTTTCCTTTTGCTGACTCATTTCCCTACTTTTTTCTCTTTCTTGATTTCATTTGTAGTTTCTCGTTCAGCACATTCTCTTTTCTCTAATGTCACCTTTAGTAGGAGATTGTCTAAGTCCACGTTCTTCCCTATTTCACACCTTCTCATTTTCTTCCCTACCTGATCGTCAATAATAACATAGTCTATCACTGTGCACTTCTTCCCTTCTGTATGAGAGTACTCTTCCTTCTCATCACACTCAAGTTTCCCGTTCGAGACGAACCATCCTTTCTTTTCCAATCTAATTAGTAATTTCCCCTTCTCTCCATTCATTAATTTGTCTCAAAAGTTCCTTTCAGTCCTATCCCCCTTTTCTTTCCATTCTTTTCTATCACTTTATCCTTTCCTTGCACTAAAATCACCTCTCATGATTAAATTTGCACCGTTTGGCTTTTCCTTTCTCTTCTACTATCATCTCTTATGCCATTATTTCTTCTTCTGTTTCTCTAAATCATCATCTTCCTCCTTCGCTATCAAATTTTTCCCTATTCCCTTCACAATTCACTCTATTGCTCTACCTGGTGAGGATTTCCTCTTCGTTTCATTCAATTTTCACTGGTATCCCATCAGCAGCCTTTCCTGCACTCTTTCTAGCCCCCTCTCATCCAACCAAGTCTCAATGGTCCATTAACACATCCTTCATTCTTTCCTTCTTTAATCCTCTGTAACCTTTTTTTTTCCTCCCCTTCTTTATTTTTTCTTTTTTAATCCTTGCTTATTGCTTCACCCGACATCTCCTATTCAACTGAGTTCCCCCTGTTTCCATCCCAATCTCATTATATGCTTCTATCTGTATTTTTCGATACTTGATGCATGCAATTTTTTCCTTACCCCTTTCTCCCTCCCCTATTTTTGCTAATCTTGTGTTGCATACGTCTTTATTTCCATATCAAATCATATTCTATCCTCAATTCCCTTCAATATTAAAGCATTTCCTTTGACAATTCATCCTTCTTGCCCTCCTTGTTTTTTATTTCATCAGCGTCATTTCGTCTACTCTTTCCTCGTCCCATCCTTTACCCCTTGCTTCCTCCACCTGTTCCATCCGCATTCGTCTTTTCAAGCACGTGTTCTACACCTCCTTTCAAATCCCTTCCGTTAAGTCCTATGCCTTTTATCCCTATTCCTTTCCTTCTTCCCTCTTCCTCATGGATTTTGATCCTCCGTCTATTTTTCTCAACCTTTCCTTATTTGCATCCTCATGCCGCAATTCCGCCCTTCAAACTTTGGTTTATGCCTTGCATTTCTTCCCTGCTCCTATCGTTTTCGCTCTTGGTCCTGCAACTTCTTCTCCCATTTCTACATCTTTCTCTTTATGCCAGCCATTTTTCATCCGATTTCCTGCTTCATTTCATCGCCCCATTAGTTCTGACTATTTTCCTGAATCTCCATCACCTCTATCATCATTTTTCGAATTTCTTCCAAATTCATCCCTCCCATCAGCCCTTTACCCTCATCTCTGTTTTTATTTTTTTCCGGAAGTGACCTGAACATATTTGGAGCTTTCCTGAACTTCTCCTTTTTTATGGTTTATCTATATCCACCATTGTAACTCTCTCTTTTTATTCTCCCCTTTCGGTGTTCCATACACTTCTTTCCTAGAATCCTTTTCTTCCTTGCTTTTACTTCCCCCGGTTTCCATCAATCCATTTAAATCTTCCCGCTTTCGATTGAACCACCCCTAGCGCCCAAAACTGAGGGACCTCGCCCTGTGACATTAGTCCGAACTTACATCGATATTCTAACAATTCGGAAATCTAACAATGCAGTTTGGACATTTTTCTCTTTGTCGACTGAGAAATATTTTTCTGGTGCGAATCAAATGAATCGATTGGAAGTTTACCAACTTTGTGAAAAATTCATTTTCTTGGATCAAGGTTTATTGTTTTGATTAGAGATTTATCTCTTTGATCAGAAATTCTTATTTGATTCCAAATCCGCTTTTCGGTTGAGAAACCAACTATTCCGTTGGGTGAGATATGAGCAAATTAGGAGGGACAGGTCAAAAGGTTCTTGCACTAGAAAGTATTCGGAAAGCAGAAGGAAGGAATAGTGAATCCGTAGTGGGATAGAGAATGTGGAAGGATGAGAAGAAAGATTGAAAGGAAGTACAATAAGTCAATCAGAGAAGCGCAAAGAGGAACCAGTGCGTATAAATCAGGAAGGAGTTGAGGTTAATGTATAAAAGAAAAAAGCAAAAATGGGAAAAACATCTAAAGAGGAGTTGAGAGGTCCTGAGACAGAGGAAGTTGTCTGGAAGATAATAAATAGGCTTCGGAAGCGTGTAGAGTAGATGAACGAGAAAATAGGGAGTGTGGTTTCCGAAAAATCATTTTAGGCTTCAGATGAGAAAAAGGGAGATGAGGTAAGTAGGAGAAGGAGAGAGGAGGAAGAAAAGAAGTAAAATGACAAGGAGATGGAGAAACTTTTGAGGAAGTAAGGAAGATCGAGGCGGCAGTTTTGGACGAGCAGTAAGTATGGAGGAGGGAAGAGATTCCTAGGAAAGTGAAGGGAGGGGCTGATGCTACGGTTGAAAAAGGGGGATGGTTATAGGGAGGAAAATAAGAGGATATGTATACGCGTATACGCGATGGTATTTGCAGAGAGGCTACGGAATGATGTCGAGAGGAAAGCAGTATTGCCGGAGCCCATCAGTAGGTCAGTAGAGGTTGTTGGAGGCGATAAAAAAGAGGGTCGTTGAGAGGGGTCTGATAGAGTGGGTGAGGAAAGTGTATGGAGGGGCGAAGGATGAGATGAGAGGAGGAGGCCAGTGCTCCGAAGGCTTATTGATAGATGAAAGGTTGAGGCATGACTGTCTGCTAACATTAAAACTCTTTGTGATTTTAATCGCTGACCTGGAAAGGAAGCTAGAGAAAAGAGGCGTAGGAGGAGGGAGGGTAAAAGGAGTAAGGATTCAGTTACTAGCTTATGCAAATGACATGGGTTTGCTGGCAAAAAGTGAGCAGGACCTCAAAGAGATGGTAAAGAGGGTAAGAACAAACTTGGATACAATTCGGTTAGAGCTAATAAGAAAAAGTTCGAAGTTATGGTGTCCAAGAGAGGGGGTGGAAGAGATAAGGAAGGAGATCGGGATACAGTAATGCAGGAGGTGGAAAAATTCGTGTACCTGGTCTATATTTCAGAGGAATCAAGAAGTGAATGGTCATATGAAGGAGAGAGTGAGGAGGTTGAATATTGTGATGAGGCAGGTGTGCAGATTAGGAAACAAGATATTTGCAGATGACTTTCAAAAGGGGAATAAAGCTGTTCGGCTCTGTTGTAATGAGTGTGCCACAGTATGAAGAAGTGGTGTGAGGATGGAAGAAAAGTAAGAAGGTTATTAGGGTACATAAGAGAGATTTCGGGAAGGGAAAGGAAGCAGGCTCATGCAGGAGTGTTGATAGCGGAATAAGAATGGGAGAGGAGAAGGGAAGGTAGAGAGTGGTAGGAAAGGTATTTAGGAAAAAATCATCTGCATGGGAATGAAGCAAGAATATGTAGTGATGAGAGGAGAAAGTGCATGATATTTTTGAGAATAACAGGATTGAGAGAGACAAGGCAGAAGGGTGGAGAGGGCAAGAGGGTAAGGGGGGAGAGCTTGCGCGAGCGAGAGAGATAGCGAGAGAGCGATATTTTTACGAGAAAGGTGAGAAAGGAAGTAAGGAGCTCATAGCGAAGATGAGATTTGGACGTATAGAGGGTTTAAATACGTTCTGACTTGATGAGGAGTAGAGATTTTGCGAATGGTCCAGGAAAGGAAATGCAAAGTTAAAACAGTGGTTGGAGGAATGCAAGAAGGTAGAAAGGAGTGGAATAAGTATAGAGGAAGTAGAAGATTTCGAGAAAGGGGTGGTGCGTGGGCAAGGGGTTTGATCAGGTGAAGAAGAAGAGAAGAAAGGTAGAGGAATAGAGAAAGATGGATGTGTAAGAGGGTAGATAGTAGAAATCCGATCATTTTCTTGGATATTCAATCATTTTGTTGGAAAGTCCTAGATTTCTTCTTTTCGGTTCGTTTCCATTTCAATATTTCAACATTCCAACTCTTTTCCTGGATAAAACCTTCTACGCAGAATACGGCATTCGTTATAGTACCTACATTAAAATAAAAACAAGATCAAGATCAAGATTCTCACTGACACAAGGTTTGAATTTCATAAATGTTAAGAGCCTGCTTATGTAATTTTATTCGTACACGGTGACTTTGAAGTGGAAGAAACCGAGTCTTATCCTGAGGCGAGGGAATCAGTCGTCAGAGCATCGCCTCCACGACAATAACCGGAAACGTGACAAGACTAGGAAGTGGGAGAGGACGTTTTGTGGCTCGTGCAGCCAAAGAGCGACAGGGAAGTCAACGGGAGCGCTAGAAAGATGGAAAGAAGAGCGTCAAACAAAGAGGAAAAAGTCAAGAAAAGGAAAGAGAATGGGAATGGATAGGTGTGTAATTGAAGGAATAAAAGGTTCTGGGAGTAAGTACAAGTACCCGAGTAAGCCATACAGGGCTCTCATTGTATCTCATAAGAGCGAGGACGACCTTGGAGAATTACTTATGGGATAAAGCTGAATCCAAATGTAGAGAAGAGAAACATAATGGGGTTGGTGAAGGGCGAAAGAAGAAAAAAGAATAAAGTGTGAGATATAAGGAAATAAAGATACATACACGAAGAATCTTAGAAGTACTTATCAGCCGGACAAACCCTCGGATTTTCCTTCCCTTAGATTCTTCAGTCCTATCCAACCTTCTTTCTGACCACATGTATCTAGGTTTCATCTAGTTCATTCATCTATTCTGAACAACGAGACTCTATTCTACCTCCTCTCTATTCTAATCTCCTTTTCTAGCTTTGTCAAGTCTTCTTGTTCCCTCACCCATTCAACCATCTTCTACCATCTGTTGTACCGTGATTCCATCATTTTCCTACAACCTCCCCATGTTTGACTATCATCTCCAAGTCTTCTTTCCGCTATTCTATATCCACTTCATGAATATTACATTCTTTCCTCATTCACTGTCTCTCGCCATTACATTTCGAACCTTCTGTATTGACTCTCTTCTTCCTAAGCCCAATCTTTTGTATGCTCAGTTCTCTCCAACCTTCCACACTTCCTCCACTTGCTGAACTACCCTTTTCTCTTTCTAGAGATCTTCTTCAAGAATTTACCTTGAACTACTCCAACTTGTTTTATGAATTCCTAATTCTTTTTTTCCTCCGTCTCGAATCCTCACCTCTTCGTGTACCCATATTCTGACCCTCTCTATTCTTAACCTGACACCTTTCCTTCTTTCTCCCCATGCGCTCCGCCCTATCAAACATTTTCTTTTTCTCTCCTGCCAGGCCATATCAAAATATGAACTGGATATATTTACCATCAACAAAGAGTGTTGGCGGAAAAATTAAAACATCCAAGTGAATATTGTGATAGTTGATATTCTAGCCAACAAAGATTTTTTCTTATATCTAAAATAGTTTTATTCTTTCAAATAGTTAAATTTTAAACCAAATAGTTCCATTTTATTCAAAGAAATTTATGTTCTGCAATGAAGACTAATTTTTCAACAAAATGCATCGATTTTTGAAAGAACAGTTAAATTTTATTTTAAAGGATATTTAAACTGAAAAGAAAAATTGATCTCATAAAAGTTTTCCTTCTAAACTATTTCTAACTAATAGAACAATTTACTTCAAATATGACAAATTTCCGACAAAATACAGAAATTTCACTCAAATAGTTCAATTTTCAAGGAAAAAGTGGGATTCCCAACAAGATACAATTATTTTTTATTGCAAAGTGAAATATCTAACTAGGGAAGATAAAATCTCAAATGAAAATAATGTAGTTAATACTTATTCCAATCGAAAAAAAATTTTCAATTCTCATTCTAGGATAATTGAGATGAACCAGGCAATATGAATTTTCAACAAAATTGTTCATTTTTCAACCTGATATCTCAACCAAAGAAAAATTTATTTCAAAGTAGTTCAATTTCCAAATCAGGTCTTATTTTTTATCAAATTGTTGAATATCCAATTCAAAAAGATAGATTTACGATACAAAATAAAATGGTAGAATAGTCAGTTAAAAAAACGGATTTTCAAACAAGAAGAAGGAATTTTAACTCAAATTATAAATCAATACCCAACAAAATTAATTTTTGAGATAAAAGTTTCACTTGAAACAAAGTAGTTGATTAAAAAAAAATAATAGGAATTTTCAACGAAATATTTAAAGTTGTTATGTTGACCACAAGATTTTTTTTTGATTGGGTAAAAATTCCATCAAACCAGGATGTAATAACTTTTTACTTGAATGGTTCAATTTGAGGCTGGAATGGTTTAATTCCTTATCAAAACATTGCTTTATTGAACGCAAAGATTATTTTCTACCCGAAATGAACAATTTTCAACAGAAAACATTAATTTTCAACCAATGCATTTGTATTTTCAACTAGGAACGATTAATTTTTAATTGTCAACGGAATGGTTTAAATATTTAGTAGGAAAATTGGGATATTATTTTTTGAGTGGAGAAAATAAGAACTTGAAAATAATGTCAAGTTTGCAACAAGATAGTTGGGTTCACAGCCAAAACCAGAAACCAGAAAGTTTCATTTTTGAACAGGGAGAATAATTTAAATAAAAAGTTCTAAACCGAATAGTTCAATTTTCAACCAAAATGTTTTTTGTTCGTACTAGCACAATTTGAACATACGAATTCGCATTGTCAATAAAAGTACTAATTTCCCACGAAGCTGATGAATAACACCTTTTACGGGTTTTGATGCGCTGAATTCAAATTCAGCGCATCAAAATATATAGGACTATATATGTCACAACTCGAGATCACGAAATTTTTTTTTTGCTTTCTGTAGCTGGAAGATTTTGAGGTTACGGATGAATCTTCACCAAATTAGCTAATAAAATAGTCTGTTTTGACTCAACAACCCCCAAAAATTCGTGGATATGTTTTTTTTCGATTTTATACAAGGTAATTGAGCCAGTTTTGTGGTTTCGGGGTATTCTTTGAGGTTATTAACAATAATGGTGAATCAACAAATAAATAGTTACATTTTTGATCGAATTATTGAATTTACAATTTGGAATCATTGAATGTTGACGAAAAATGTGATAGTCAGCTAAAAAAACGAATTCCCAACCAAAAAGTTGAATTTTTGACTTGAATTATAAAGCTTCAGGCACTAAGTACTTGAACCAAGTATTGAACATTTGGATTCTCGACGAGAGAAGCAATTTTCTACAAACAAGGAAAATCAAAAGAAAGTACATCAATTTCCGACATGAAAGTTGAATTTTCAGCCAAGAGGATTATTTTTTCCCCCAAAAGAATAATTTTTTCAACGAAACACACGATAAGGAGAGGAAAAAGTTAAATCTAAATGTAGGAAAGATGAGAATAATGGATTTGAGAGAAAAAAAAGGAAACGAAAAACGGTGCGAGCTTAAGACCACACGGATGAAGCGTGAGCTTCCTCTGAAGAAGAGAAGAAGGCAAGAAGCGAAGAAGAAGACTCAAGGAAGGGAGGAAGTACTGGAAGCGAAGAGGGAAAGAAGGTAAGAAGGAAGAAAGAAAGGATGACAGTGAGGAACGAAGAAAGAAAGAAAGAAAGAAGGAAACATGGAAAGATGAAGGGAAGGAAGCAAGGATTACACTAAGAAACGAAGGAAGAAAGGAAGAAGGAAAAAATTGAAACATGAAAGAAAACGAAGAAAGAAAAGAAGAAATGAAGAAGGGAAGTAAGAAAGAAAGGGAGAAGGGACAAAGGAAGAACAAGACAGAGATTAAGGAAGCCATGAAGAAAGGAACAAAGGGAGAAAGCCACAAGAGAATGAAGGATAAAATCAAAAAGGAAGTAAGGAATAAAAGGAGAGAGGAAGAAAGAAAGAAGAGATGGAAGGAAGAAAGAAAGGAAGGAAGAAAGATTGAATGAGAAAGAAATAAAGAAAGTGAAAAAGGGAGAAATGAAGGAAGGGAGTGAGGAGCAAAGGGAAGAGGAAAGTGGGTTAGAAAAAAAAGAGGGACAAGAAGATGAGAGGGAACCGTAACAATCTAAGGAAAAGATGAAGTAACGAAAGGAAAGGAGCAAGGAAGGAAAGAAGAAAGAAAGTTAGAAAAGAAGAATGAAGGGAACACAGAAGGAATAGAAGAAAGAGGGAAGGAAGAAATGGAAAGAAGAAAGAAAGAGAGAGAGAGGGAGACAGAGAAATGCAGAAAAAACAAAAGAAAGAAAAAAGAAGGGAGGAAGGGGAGTAAGGCAGGGAGGAAGGGAGAAGGGGAGAAAGGAAGAAAAAAGAGAGAGAGAGGAATAAAGCAATGGAGAGAGGAAGAAAGTCACAAAGTAAGAAAGTAAGAATAAAAAGGAAGGAATAAAGGAAGAAGGGATGAAAGAAAGGAAGGAAGTAAGAATGAGAAAGAAATGAGTAAAAAGGGTGAAATGGAGAAAGGGTGTAGGGAACGAAGGAAAGAGGAAAGAAAGTGAGAAAAAAAGGAGAGGCAAAAAGATGAGAGGGAGGAACAGTGACAATCTACAAGGAGCATATACTTCAAAAAGGAAATCAGATTGTAGAAGTTTGAACAAAAACAGTTGGTTTTCGTAAAAAAAATAAAATAGTGGAAATAGTGGAGGTAGAAGGGAGCTTAGGGAGGGAAACGAGAGAGCGTTAGCGTAGGAGTGTTTGAGGAAAAACAAAAAACGGAAAAAGGGTCAGAAAAAGGGTCGGAAAAAGATATAATAAATGGAGCGGGAAGGAGAAAATAGATAGTTTTCAAGAGAAGTAATATAGGGGAAAGGACTAGAGTAAAGTATCAAGAACTGGAGGAAATTAAAGAGGAAGACAATTGATAGAAAGATAGGAGACGATTTCAGAATCGGAATATTTAAAATGGTACAAAATGATAAAGAAGGAAGCCAAACCAAAGCTTGAAGAATAAGAATAGCGATATAAGAGACAGACGAGAATATCAAGATTTAGATTGGAGAATGAGGTTTGGTGGAGGAAGATATACGGGGAAGATGTATAGGATGAACTAAAAAGAAGATACCTGGCGAAAGAATGTGGTGAAAATTCAAAGGGAGGAACGATTGGGTAGGAAACAGATAGAAAAGAATGGAAGAATGACTATAGAAATGACGAGAATGAAGAAGAAGAGAAGCGAAAGAAAAATTAGAGTAGAAGAGTTTCAATATTTGCAGGAAAAATGAGGATTATAGGGCTCATATGAGAGAGGTAATGGTAAAAGTAGCAGGGATGATTTAAGGGATGTGATGAATAAGAAAAGGGGTTCGAAAGAGATTGGAGATAGAGAATGTGGCTGTTTAATGCACTATATTATGTTAGAATATTGAGGAGATTATATTGAAAACAAGGAGTAGACTAAATTATATCTGGATACATGGTCCGAGGAGAAGTATAAGGCGATGGTACTATAGGAGTAATGAGAGTATAGGAATGTAAAAGGAGCTGAGAGAGAAAGAGGAGCTTCCTTTAGTTCCAAAATAGTGCTTGAGAGAGATAGCAGGAAGAGAAGATAGGTGGAAGAGTTCCTAAGGAAAGAGATATAGGAGATAGGGCTCTATTCAACTATGGAGAACTGAAGGGAAAAAAGATGAAAATAAGTAGAAGATGTACAGGGATAGTTATATTGGGAAAAGTAAGAAAGCAGGAAGTGCAGTGTATGTGAATAAGGAGAGGGGGGATAAGAGCAAGTGTGGAAAGGACGTATGAGAAGAATTGAAGATTAAGGAAGATGTCAAAGAAATTTGGTGAAGATTCGATAGGAGGAAACATGAGTTGGAGAGGGGATATATCTTAATTTAGGAAAGATTGAAAAAATCCAAGGTTGAAATAGAAGGGTAGTGGAAGAAAAAGGTAACAGAAGTTATGTAATCCCTAAGGACACACATCCTAAATAAAGGGGGAAGATGGGAAACAGAGCCATAGGAAAAAAGGGAGCATAAGAAAATAAAAGAAAGATAGAAGAGCATTGAGGAATCAAAATATAACAAATGTGGGAAGATGATTTAAAACGAAGATGTATCAAAGTGTTTGAAACAGAAGTAAGGAGAAAAAAGAGAGACAAGAATAATAAGATTCAGATTAGGAGAAGATGTTCAAGAATGTGAAGAATAAGAAAAAAAGGTTTAAGAGAGATGGGAGATGAAGGATCTGATTGTTTGATACTATATATTGTGTTAAAATATAAGGCAGAATGTGAGGTAGAAACCAGAAGTAGACCAGAGGATATTTTGGAACATGAGAGCTGAGGAAGAAAAACCTTTATTTGAAAAAAAGGTGCTTGAGGAAAATAGAAGGAGGGTTAAGGAAGGCAATAGAACTACGGAAGGAAAAAAGTAAAAGAGGAGTATCTAAGAAGAGAGATATAAGAGATAGGATCGGAAAAAAACTGGAGAAAAGAAGGTTCAGTTTAGGAGAAGATGTTAAGGAAGAGTTGTATTGGGAAAAGGAGGGAAGTAGAAAGTACAGAGTATGTAATCAGAAAGAGTGAATATAAGAGAATGTATAGGAAAGAAAATTGCGAGGAATCGAAGATGAAGGAGAAGATGGCCGAGGAATCGAAAAAGTCACACGGTTGGAATAGAAGATGAGTGAAAGAAAAAGTGTTCGACAGCAAAGCGGAAAGGGAAAAGAAGAGAGCATAAGACAGGATAGAAACGTTGTGTAACTGAAGGATTTAAAGGTTCAAGGAGTAGGTGCGAGTAACCACGTAAGCAAAATAAGATGATCGACACATAGTTGAACTAAAAGAAGTATTAGAGTTTTATTATTTGCAGACAAATGGAGATCAGGAAGCTCATTCAAGAGAAGCAATGGAAAAAGCAGCAAAGGTCATGTAACGGATATGGAGAATATGGAAAAAGGTTCAAAAGTAATTAGAGATGGAAGATATGGTTGTTTGATACTATATATTATGTTGAAATATTAGGCAGAAAATGAGGTAGAAACTAGGGGTAGACTAGTGGATATTTGGGGACATGGTAGGAAAGGAGTACGAAGCGAAAATTTGAGTGTAAGATCAGGAATAAGGGGGAAAAAATAGAAAGGGAGTTAAGGAAGGAAAACTTTAGTTAGCAAAAAAGTGTTTGAGAGAGGTAGAAGAAGGGTAAGAGAGGGCAATGTAGCTACCGAATGAAAAAAAGTAAAAGAGGAGTATCCAAGAAGAGAGGTATAAGAGATGGGACTGGAGAAAGAACTGGAGAAAAGAAGGTTCAGATTGGGAGAAGATGTGAAGGGAGAGTAGTATTACAAAGAGGAAGAAAACAGAAAGTACAGAGTATGTAATCGGGAAGAGTGAATATAAGAGAATGTTTGGGAAGGGTGCATGAAAAGAATCAAGGATAAAGGAAGCTGTGAAGGGAATGTGGTAGAGATTCGGAGGAAGAGAGGTGAATAAGAAAAAAATGGAAGAGGGATTGAAAAGATCACAAGGTTGGAGTAGGAAAGGAGTAAAAGAAAAACGGTTCAAAAGAAAAGCGGCAAGGAAAAGAAGAGAACATAAGACAAAATAGAAAAGGCGTGTAATTGGAGGAGTAAAAGGTTCTAAGCAACAAGTAACCAAGTAAGCAGAATAGGACGATTGTCACATAGTTGGGCTGAAAGGAGTAAAAGAGTTTCATTATTTGCAGACAAATGAAGATCAGGAGGCTTATTTAGGAGAAGCGATGGGAAAAGCAGCACAGGTCATGTAAAAAATATGGAGAATAATAAAGAAGGTTTGCAATTAATTAAAAATGGAGGATTTTGTTGTTTGATACTCTATATTATGTAAAAATATTGGGCAGAATATGAGGCAGAAGCTAAGTATGGACTAATGGATATTCTGGTAGACGAATGGAGAAGAAGTACGAAGCGAAAAGTTGAGAATCTGTGCAGGAATGTGGGCATGGAAATGTAAAGGGAGCTAAGGAAGAAAAACTTTAGGTTGGCAAAAAAGTGTTTGAAGGACGTTGAAGAAGTAAGAGGGAGGATAACAGAATTACTTGATACATAAAAGTAAAGGACGAGTATCTGAGAAGGGAGATATAGGAGACAGGACAGGAGAAAGAAGTGAAGAAAAGAAGGTTGAGATTGGAAGAAGATGACAAGGGAGAGTTGTATTGTGAAAAGGAGGAAAAAAGAAAGTACAGAGTATGTAATTAGAGATAGTGAATATAAGAGAATGTATAGGAAAGACAAATGGAAAGAATCAAAGATTAAGAAAGCTGTCAAGGGAATGTGGTAGAGATTCAGAGGAAGAGAAGCTAAGGTCAGAAGTGAATAAGAGAGAATGGGGGAGGGATTGCAATTATTATTTGCAGACAAATGGGGGTCAGGAAGCTCATTTGAGAGAAGCAATGGAAAGAGCAGCAAAGGTCATGTAACGAATATGGAGACTAGGAAAAAAAGGTTCAAAATAGATTAAGGATGGAGGATGTGATTGTTTAATTCTATATATTAGGTTGAAATATTAGGCAGAGTATGAGGTGAAAGCTGCGGGTGGTTTAAGGATATTTAGGTACATAAAGAGCGAAGAAGTACGGAGCGAAAAGTTGAGTATCAGAGCAGGAATAAGGGCATGGGAATAATAGAGGGAGCTGAGGGAGAAAAACCTTTTATTAGCGGAAAAGTGTTTAAGGGAGAAAGAAGAAGTAACAGGGAGGGCAATAGAATTAACGGAATAAAAAGAAGTGAAAGAGGAGTATCCACAAAGAGAGATATTGGAGATAGGACTAGAGAAAGAACTGGAGAAAAGAAGGTTCAGAATGGGAGAAGATGTTAAGGGAGAGTGGTATTCGGAAAAGGAGGAAAACAGAAAGTATGTAATCAGAAAGAATGAATATAAGATAATGTACAGGCAGGATGTATGGAAAAAATCGGAGATAGAGGAAGCTATGAAGGGAATGTGGTAGAGATTCAAAGGAAGAGAAGCTAAGGTGCGGAGTGAATGAGGAAGAATGGAAGAGGGATTGAAAAAAATCACAAAGTTGGAGTAGAAGATGTGTGAAAGAAAAAGTGTTCAAAAGAAAAGCGTCAAGGAAGAACACGGGAAAATAAGGCAGAATAGGAAAGGTGTGTAATTAAAGGAATACAAGGTTTTAAGTAACAGTACCCAAGTAAGCAGAATGGGACGATTGCCACATAGTCTAGCTGAAAGGAGTAGAAAAGTTTTATTGTTTGCAGACAAATTGAGATCAGGAGGCTCATTTAAGAGAAGCGATGGAAAAAGCAGCATGGGTAATGTAAAGAAAACGGAGAATGATCGAAAAAGTTAAAAATTGGATAAAGATGGAGGATGTGAATGTTTGGTACTCTATATAATTTGAAAATACTAGGCAGAATATGAGGCGGAAGCTAGGTGTGGACTAAAGGATATTTTTATAGATGGTGGGAGAAAAAGTACGAAGCGTAAAGTTGAGTATCTGAGCAGGAATGAGGACATGGGAATATAAAGGGAGCTGAGGAAGAGAAATTTTTAGTTAGCAAGAAAGTGTTTGAGGGAGATGGAAAAAGGGTAAGGGAGGGCAATGGTACTACGGAATGAAAAAATGAAAGAGGAGTACCCAAGAAGAGAGATGTGAGAGATAGGACTAGAGAAAGAACTGGAGAAAAGAAGGTTCAGATTGAGATAAGATGTTAAGGGAGAGTGTTATCGTGAAAAGGAGGAAAAAAGAAAATAGGAGTATGTATTTAAAAAGAGTGAATATAAGAGAATGTATGGGAAGGATGTATGGAAAGAATCGAAGTTGAAGGAAGCTGTCAAGGGAATGTGGTAGAGATTTAAGGAAGAGAAGCTAAGGTGAGAAGTTAATAGGAAAGAATTAGAGAGGAATTAAAAAAATCACAAGGTTGGAGTAGAAGCGGAGTAAGGAAAAGGTTTTGAAAGAAGAGCGTCAAGGAAAAAGAAGAAAACATAAGACAGGATAGAAAGGGTGTGCAATTGAAGGAATAAAAGGTTCTAGGTGTAGGTGCGAGAAACCAAGTAGGCAGAAAAGGACTATTGCCGCATAGTCAAGCTGAGAGAAGTAAACGAGTTTCATTATTTGCAGACAAATGAGGATCGGGAAGCTAATCGGAGAGAAGCAATGGAGAAAGCAGCAAAGGTCATGCAATGAATAGGAAGATCAGGAAAAAAAGGTTCAAAAGAGATTAAATATGGAGGATCTGGTTATTTGATACTCTATATAATGTTAATATATGAGGCAGAAAATGAGGTAGAAACTAGGATTAGACTAGAGGATATTTGGGTACATGGTGAAAAAAGAAGTACGAAGTGAAAAGTTGAGTATAAGATCAGGAACAAGGGCAAAAGAATATAAAGGGAATTGAGGAAGAAAAACTTTTATTAGCAAAAAAGTGTTTAACCGAGATAGAAGAAGGGCAAGGGAGGGCAATAGAATAATGTAATAAGGAAAAGTGAAAGAGTAGTATTTAAGAAGAGAGATATAAGAGATAGGACTGGAGAAAGAACTGGATAAGAAGATTCAGATTGGGAGAAGATGTTGAGGGAGAGTGTTATTGCGAAAAGGAGGAAATAGAAATTACAGAGTATGTAATCAGAAAGAGTGAATATAAGAGAATGTATGGGAAGGATGTATGGGGAGAATCGATGATAAAGGAAGCTGTCAAAGGAATGTGGTAGAGATTCAAAGGAAGAGAAGCTAATGTGAGAAGTGAATAAGAAAGAATGGAAGAGGTATTGACAAAATCACAAGGTTGGTGTTGAAGCGGAGTTCAAGAAAGAGGGCTTGAAAGAAGAGCGTCGAGGAAAAAGAAGAGAACAAAAGACAGGATAGAAAAGGTGTGTAATTGAAGGAATAAAAGGTTCTAGAAGTAGGTACAAGTACCCAAGTAAGCCGTACAGGGCGTACGCTGCTTTTGCCCGCTTTTGTTGTATTCCATTACACTGAGACCGACCTAACTACACCTAACGCATAAGTCGACATCAACCGGTTTCCTGCCTTTCACTTAAAGATCCTGCCGACACGACGTTCGAGGGGGACCGAAAACTGACCAGTTTTTGCCATTTGGTCCTGCTATTCCCTTTTTCTGAACGCCCACTGTAGTCTGTACACACATGTTATAAAATGCTCCTGATACGTGGGTTCTTTAATGCGACTGCGACTCGCAGGGTTGAGTGACTGGTGAAATGTGATTGAACTCGAGTGTCACAAGTTTTGAGGATTTTTTAATAAATTCACTTCCCATCCTTCAGAATGGAGGAGGCATAAGTATTAATAATGTGGAAGAGGATTAGGAAGCCAAAGAATAAATGGTGTGAGAATGTGTGATAAAGGAGGGTAAGAAAGGTGGGTATAGGAAAAGGAAGAAGAAGGTTCAGAAATGAGTCGTGAAGGAGAATGTAGTTGTTTGATACCCTTTGATGCTTTGATGTGGAACAGGGATTTAGAGAGAGAGGAGAGGAAAAGGTTGACAAGAGAAGGTTATAAAAGACAGTACATAAGGTTCATGCTAGAAGAAGAGTGAAAGACACCCGGATGTGGAGTGAGAAAGAAAATACAAAGAGCCAACTCAGGTTCATGAGGAGGGATTAGCTTAGAAAGAGAAGAGAGAGGGGGGGGGGCGTCAAAAGAATGTACAAGGAAAAGAAGGAGGAGGAGAAGGAGAGCAATAAAAGTATCAAAAGAGGAAGAGGGAAGCATTATAGTTGTGTAAGTAGAAAATATTAAATGCAGTAAAGTTTGAAGAAGTGAAGGAGAAAAGGAACAAGAGGAGCAGCGAGGATAATGGAACAGTTATAGACATAAAAAGAAGAAGGTTAAAAAATAATTGGTAAAGAAGGATGCGGTTATTTGATTTGCTTCTATCAAAGGATATGGAACGCTTATATGAAGATGAAAGAAAAAGAAGATATTGAGAGGTGTTAATTAAGAGTTCTTGTGGCAAGCACCACAAAAAGACAAGAAGACTTCTGAATATATTATTGGAGAAGAAGCACGCTGCAATAATTTAGGCACCATAACAGGAAAGTGATTATGAAAATTCGAAGGAAAGTTGAGGAAAGGAAAAGGAGGAAGGTTTGCGAAGAAGTGTTCAAGGGAGATAAAAGAAGAGAGAGGGAAGAAAAGACTAAACGATATGCGAAGGAGGTAGAAATACAGTTGTGTAAAATTAAGGGGGGAAAATATCCATGCAAAAATGAGCATACAAAGAGAAAAAGTTTGTATAACAGAAAGATGAAGAAGGAAGTTAAGGTAAAAGAAGTAAAGAAGGTTCAATTTTGGGGACGAAACTTGCAAACAAACCAAGACGATAAAGCTCAAAAACGAGTAAAGATGGAAAAAGAGGCACACACTGATGATATAGCAATAATTTAGTTCACAACCAACTACAGGTCGCAAATCTTAGCCAAATCAAATAAAATTAAGCCAGAAATGTTTGAAATTGAATAAAGGAGAGACTCACGAAGCCAAATTTTCAAAAATTATTTGTTTAAGCATTTTTCACAAACAAAATATGGCGTATTCAAGTTCTTCAAAATTTAATTGTATAATCCTTTCTTGAACATGAGATTTCGAGTCATGAACTAGAAAAACAATATAGAATTTAAGGAGTTTGAGGCACAGCTGACTTTAATTTTGCCATTAGTTTTCTCAATATATATCAACTCCTCATAAGGCTTTTGGCGTCCATAAAAAAATGGATAATATGACAAATGCAACATATGTTAACTAAGCGGTCTTTCCGTACGCCAATTTCAAGTTTGCCTTTCGTTTTGCGGATACAAATAGTTGAAACAAATTATTTTTTCTATATCGATTTTCAATTAATAACAAATTGTATTTTCAAATAGAGACTATTCTTAAATCTCATTGAATATGGACAAATTTTTCCTTAGCTTCGATAAGGTTGTTTTGAAATAATCTGAACAAAAAATTATCTTAAAAATTTATGGGAATAATAGTAGAGTTATTTTTGCTATTTGGTAACTTATTCTGTAAATGTTTTTTGTATTTTATATTACTTTTTATAATTTCTTATTATCTTTAATTTATTCTGATTCATTTTCTTTGTAATCATATTATCAACTCTGTTTTTCAAAACTCATAAAATAGGAGCTCGGAACTCAGAATTATTTTTGTCTTATTCAATTAATCGGATAGTCCTGAATCCTTTTAGTATGGAAGAAATGTTCCAAAAACAATAGGGATTCCCGAATAAAACCGAACGTCTTGCAAATGTTTTCTGGCAAACGTTAAAACGTTTGTAAATTTTTGTGAAAAAAACGTTCCCAAAACGTCGGATACTTCCGCACATTTATGATACTTTTACTGAACAAAACTTTTGTTGGACTTTTTGAAAACGTTTGGTAAACGTTAGACCAAGCAAAATATGAGCAGATTGAATTTCTGAAAGTCTCTAAAGCATTTGCAAGACATTTATCGAACGTTTACAAAAAGTTTATCCAACGTTTGACAAACGTTAGTTGAACGTTTGCGAAACGTTCAGATTTAATGGAAGCAAAATATCTATGCAAGTATAGGGATGCATAGGGAAAAATTAATTATTAGAGAGTGACATGGAAAGGAGTAAGGGTCAAGAGAGATGAAGCAGTTTCAATGTTTGGGATGTACCCTGCAGAAAAATCGGGGCCCTAAAGATTATATGGAAGGAAGAATCAAAAGAGCGACAGTGTTATGAGAACAGGTATGAAGTTAGCGAAAAGTTGATTTAGAAAAGATTGGTGGAGGAGAATGCTCTTGTATGATTCGCTAGTATGCTAGGATATGAGGCAAGATGTGAGGATGGATATAATGAAAAGAGAGGAAAAGGTTCTAGAAACTGTGTATGAGGTAGACACTAAGGAAGGACTAGAGGAAATCTGGAAATATGGTAATAGAAGAAGTACAAAGCGATACATTAAGTAGAATAACATGATTAAGAACATAGAGATTGGAAGGAGAGCAAGTAAAGGGAAAGGAAGGATCAGGCGGCTGAAGAGAAAATAACGTAAAAATGTGTTAGCACAGCTCTAAAAAGAGAAGAAATAAAGAGCCAAAGAAATATAGGGGTTTGCGTCAAACGATGTTTAGATGTAAAGGAAGCAACACATGTGCGCAAGCATTAGGATGTATAGAGGAATGATATTTATGAGAGAGAGAGTTATGTAGAAGAGTCAAGTCAGAAGAAGTGGAGGAGAGAGATTATATGGAAGAAAGAATAAAAAACGCGACAGCGTTTTTAAAAACAGCTATGAAAAAAGCGAAGAGAGGATATAAAAAAGATTGGCGGAGGAGAATGTTGTGGTATGATACACTAGTATGCTAGGATTTGGAGCAAGGTATGAGAATGGTTGGAATGAAAAGAGAAGAAAATGTTCCAGTAACTGTGTATGAGGTAGACACTAGGGAAGGACTAGAGGAAATCTGGACGGATAGTAAAAGACGAAGCAAAAAGCGATGCATTCGCTGTCTCTTACCTTCCCATCTTGAACCTCCTATATTGCCCTTCCTCGATATATACCCAATCTCACCTAATCATGCTTGTGCGATTTCGCTTCCGTCTTGCCTCTTCAGCTTCCATGCTCTCTCCCACCTCGAGATTCATGAAGAATTTCAAGTCTCTTTATTTCTTCTAACCCCATATTTCTACTCCATAGCACAAGACTGCCCAAAATAGCACATCAAACATCCAAATTTTCATGATTCCTCTATAATCTTCCAGATTTTTACCCTTCCCTTTCCTAAATAGCTTCATCATTAATCCGGTCTTTTACGCCTTTCTATTGACTCGTTCACTTCCACCCTGCTTATTTCGTTTATGCCTTTCCCTTCTCTTTCTAATACCTTTTTCTCTTCTTCCCTAACATTTATTTCTTTCCCTTCTAACAGTACTTTGATGCACTTTGTCCACTCACTCATGAGGATATCCTCATTTACTCCCTTCCATCTTCCTTTTTCCCTATTTATCACTTACCATACCTTCCCTTCCTTCACTGCTTTTTCTACCTATTCCATACATCTTTCATTTTCCTTCTGCCGTTTCTCATTCCGCGTTCCCTCATACTCTCGTTTTCTCTCATTTTACTCAGTTTTGCCAAACTTTTGTCTTCTCCATTCTCTTACACCCTCCTTAATTTTTCTCTACCTTCCTTACAATTCTCATGCCAGCATGAGGATTCTTTTTATTATCTCGTCTAGTCCATTCTCTTCTATTCCTAGTAGATTCTCATTCTTCATGTTTCCTCTGAATCCGTTTTATTTCTCTCTTTCCTAGCATCCTATGTTTCTCTTTCTTAACTTTCCTCCTCCCTGTTTACCTCCAGAATATTTATGACCTCCTCCTTCTAATTTCAATTTAACCGGAAAGTGGTCAGGGGCAATCTCCTTACCCGCTCCCTGTTCCATCATTAGATTTCTTATCATCTTCGTTACCCTTTGTATTGATATTTCAAATTGACTATCCTGCTTCTCCTATAAGGTTTAGAAGTATTCTACCCTGTCGATCTGTTTCTCTATATTTCGATTTCATCCTAAACATCTCTTCTTGCACATTCCAATACCTCTCCTTCCTAATCTCTAAGTCCATTCATTTAGGTGACTCCCGAACAATACTTGCCCTTCTCCTTTTTTTCTATCTACCTTCTTTTAATTCCCCATCCCTTGTCTTTCTCTCTTCTTCTCTAGACGCAAACTGCGGCTGTGCTTTTTATCCCCACTTTCATTTTTCTCATCATCACTCTGTCCTTCGTTTTGCCATCTTCCTCTGATGCCTGTTCTGTCACAAGATCTTTTTTTACCCCTGATACCATGCCACCTATCCTCCTCCTCTTCTCATGTTATTTTCTTACTTCTTGCATCTTCCGAACACATCCTTTTGGTTGATTTTTTACTATTCCCTTACAGTCTATCTTGTCTACCTATGTCTGACTCATGATTATTACGTACCCTTAATTTATTTCCTCCCGGAAACCTTTATCCTTGTTTTTTTCTTCTGAAAAATTTCATAACGCAACTTTCACTTCCTTATCTTCACTCCTCCTCGTTCCCATGTGTGCTTGCGTTCCGTTGACCCTACCGCGTTCCCTTGACTTCCAAGTCGTTGTTCTCTATCCTCTTCCCTTTCTTGCCTCGTCCGACAGACTTTCGAAACTTCTTCCTCTTCTTCGTCCCAAATCCTCCTCTCTCCGTTTACGCATATCCTATATCTTCTTATCATTATCCTGCTACGCTTCTTCTTTTCTCCACAAGCACTCCGCCCTATAATCCATTTTCTTCTTCTCTCCTGCCAGGTCATATCTTCTTCTAGTATCTCTGTTCTCCCTTTTAACAGTCTCTTTTTGCTCATTATTTCATATCTATCTTCCTCAGTTTCTAGTGTCACCAGAAACATACCTTTGCTCCCTTCTTGTATAACTCCTAATATTTTTACCCCTTCCACTCTTTCCTATGCTCCGATGTGACTAATTCGTTCTCCTTCTATTCGTCTCTCTTTCTCTCTTAATCTTCTATTCATTTTATTATTCTCCGCCTCCCCATTCATTCCACCATTGTTTGCTCCCTCGCTAACTACTCCCGTGAAAGTTCCTCTCTCCTCAACAGCTTCCATCTCCCTTTCGCTACTGTTCTCCTTTTTTTCTGTCGATTTTCTTCCTAATATTTGTAATAATTTCGTTGAAAATTTATCTTTGTGATATGAAAACAATCATTATGGGTGAAAGATTAGGAGGTAATGGGCCAATCACGTAAAAATGTTTTAATAAAGCTCGAAAGAGAGAAGAAATAAAGAGTCCAAGAAACATAAGGGTTTGCATCAAACGGTGTTTGTGTATAAAGGAAGCAACATATGTGTGCAAGCATTTGGATGTATACAGGAAAAAATTATTAACGAAAGAGAGAGAGGGGGGAGGGGGGGCAGAGAGAGGGGAGGGAGAGAGAGAGAAGATTTCGGAAACAGATCGTTACTCGTTCAGAGCTTTGATTGGTGGGTGTGTTAGAAGAAGAGGGTAGAGATCCATCTAAAGGTTTATCAGTCAGTTTGAGAGCTCGTATTTGACTCTTACTATAGACGCTACATTGATTTTCGGCATGAATATGGAAATAATTGTTGAAAGTTTGAAAATGTTATCAACTTTTTTTTGTTCGAGTAATTCTTATTTTTCGAAATAAAAAATTTATGGAAGCTACAAAGCAATAAAAAAAGCATTAATTGTTAAAAAATTGACTCAAAAACAAAAAGGAGAAACTTCAGGGTCATAACATGAGAGCATCATCATTTTAATCTTATCACTTGGCACTCTTCTGCTTCTTGATAGTAGTGCTCTGAAGTCGTTAATGTCGTCTGGCACTAATTGCGAAATAAAATATTTGAAAGTAGGCAAATGAATCACGCACTCAGAAATTATTTGTTGCTTGTGCATTTGCACCTAGCAGAGTTCGTATCTCTTTAACTTACCCCCATTCGTAAATCACGTGAAGGAAGGGGAGGCAGTAAATTTCGATAAGCCTTGGAACTGACATTATCTTAATTCAGCACTGAGCAAAAGCTCTGTTTTCTGAAATTTTCAAACAGTTTGATATATTCTAATGATTCCCTCGTTCAGGAAAAGGGGGAGGGGTGAAAATTCTGTAACGCTCTATTTTGGAGAAGGGTGTTTAATTGATGTACTTGATCTATTA
Organism: Neuroterus valhalla; assembly: GCA_011762715.2. Lineage (NCBI taxonomy): Eukaryota > Metazoa > Arthropoda > Insecta > Hymenoptera > Cynipidae > Neuroterus > Neuroterus valhalla. The sequence continues at coordinate 25,646 of WSXT02195301.1, forward strand.
AAATTTAGAAAAAGAACATCCAACTCTCAGTATTTGTACAATATTAAATACAGAAGAAGCTGAATTTGAATTTTCGCGCCAAAAAATCTTGCATTGTTTTGAAGGCTCATGCATTATAATCATTTTCTTCCTTCTTCTCATCGTAGTAATTCTACTATCCTCTTTCTTCCACTATTTATTAACAGTTCCTCTCTCATACACCTCCCTTCCCCTCTCTTAGTTTCTCTTCGAATTTTCCTGCCCTCTTTCCTGCCTCGGTTCTGAACTCATTCCTTCAGGACTCCCTTCTTACCGCACAACCCGGCGTTTTCCATTCCAATCCTAATGTTCATCTAAAATATCTCCCTTGCAGCTTCTCTATCATCTTTTTCTCTGTATCAAACAATCTTATACGCCTTTTTAGTCCTTTTCAATCTTATTTTTCCTACTCCTCATGCCTGCTTTATTACACTTGCCAATTTCCTAATCCTTTCCCTTATCTGCGCCCTATGTTTCCTATTATCCTAATCGATGGAACCAAGATACTTGAATTCCTCTACCTTGCCTAATCTTCCGACTTTCCATCTCGCTGTCCATCTTTCAATTTTTTTTCTCCCCTTCTCTTAATCTCATTACCCTCAGTTTTTTCATCTTGTGCCTCATTTTCTTCCTAGCTAGATATTTTCCTGTTCCCCTAATTGGACTTGACATTTCTTCTCCACTATCTGCCAACAACATTTCATCATCCACATATGACAGTGTGTATATTTTTCCTTTTTCTAGCCATACCCCTCCTTATCCTTTTCTCTTTATCTCTAAAGATTCAGCTACTCTTTTCCTCAAACCTTCTCTTTTCCCTTTTTACTGCATGGCTTCATCCATCTCCTTCTCCAACGAATAAAACGACTTCTCTGTGGAACTATTGGAACCTATTTCTTTTTATGTTGGCATTGGAGTAATCTCCTCTATAATCTTCAACCTCTTTCCTTCTTGAAAGCTGGTATCACTATCCCTTTTTTCTACACATTTGGTTCCTTCTTTTATCTCCAGACCCTGTTGCACATTATCCACGCCTACTCTCTCAATTCCTTTTCCTATACTTTCATACTTCTTCAAGAATTTCATCTTGAACTTTCTTTCCCTCTTCTACTGTCCCTATCGCCGTCTCTATTCCCTACCTTATATACCTCCTTCTCAATTCTCATCCTTTTCTTCTTTCCTGACTCTCGTTATTTTCTTTTCCACTCTTCCCAAAAAATGTGAGAAATATGTTTTCCGTTCTCACATTTCAATTTCTTGAATAATCCCTCTCCTCCTTTTCCTCTCTCTATTAATTATCTTTCATACTCCTTCTCCTGTGTTAGCTCTTTCTCACCTCTCTTCCAATTTCTCTTCCTCTCTGACCCTTTTTCCAATTTCTAAATACCCCCTTCTACTTTACTTCTCTGATCTTTACTTTCTTATATTCTTTTTACCTTTCCTATCACCTCTTCCAACTCTACATTCTATCTTTTCACTGAAGTCTTCTATCTGCTCTGCTGACCAGCTACTCTTTCCTACTCTCTTTTCTTTCTGCTTCCTTTGCTGTTTTTGGTTAGTCAGTTTTTCCCCTCACTTCTGCCACTATAACCCTTTTTGCATCACCCTTAATATTCTTGTTCAAGATAAACCATCCTATCTTTTCCAATCTACTCAGTTTTTTCCTCCCTTTCCTATTCACTAAATTGTCTTTTGAGTTCCTCCGATCCCCGTACCCTTCTTCTTCTATTCTCTTCCTTCTCTTTCTCCTAATCTTGCATTGGAATTCCCTCCTTTTACCAAATTCATACCTTCTGCTGTTTCTTCCATCAACTCTCCCAACTCCTCGCTCTTCCTCTCCAAATCTTCATTTACACATACCCCCACTAGTTTTCCACCTCTTCTCTACTATCCTGATCTCTTCTGCTATTATCTCTTCTCCTATTATCCCTTCCTTCGGTTCCTTAAAATCATACTCCTTTTTCTTCTTCCTTATCAAACCTTTCATTATTCTTATCACGACTCCTCCCGTATCTCTACCCTTTTAATGTTTTCTTCACTTATTTTGCACCTTCCACCTGTCCTGCTTCGGTGGTACTTCCTTTACTTTTTTCAACCATATCTCATCTAGCCATGTCTCTGTCCCCACCACAACTACTGATAATCACAACTTTTCCATAAACTTGCTACCCTTTCTTTCCAATCTAGCTCCGTTCTAGTGACCTATTCTCCATTGCTCCTTATTTTGTCCTTCGTCACGTTTTCTTTACCCTCACTGCTTATTTTCCCCTGTTCCGTTTCCTTCTTAACGCCTCCCCCGACCTTTCTCATTCCAACAAGTCACTCCTCTCTTTGCTATTTCTTATCTGCTATTTACATTATTCACATTATTCCTACATCTACTTCCTCTCCTCCTTACACATCCATCTTCATTCCTCCTCCTTCCCCCTCTTTCTCTTAATCTTACCCAGCATCCCCTTCACCCATGCAATCGCCCTCTTCCATGCAAAATTACCTCCATGCTTATCCCACTCCTTCCCACCCCCTCGCATTCTTCTACCCAGTGTTCTACCCTTGCATACCCCTTCCCATACAACTCGCACAATCTCTTCTCCTCCTGAATCCAGAAGCTATTAGCACCCTCCATGCTACCACATCTCATTCCCGCTATTATCTCCTGGCTTGCTTTCTCTCCATTTCCACAAAAAAATCGCGCTCTCTCCATTTCCACACAAAAATCGCGCTCTCTCCGTTGGCCTAATCCACCCATATTGCTCATTATACCTTGACCCTCTTATCCTCTCTTCTCCTTCTGCCTACTCTTTCTCCATGACGTTCTCCTTCACAATCTGATACACCTTTCTTTATCCACCCTCCATCTTTCCATCTCCTCTCCTGTTTCCCTTCTTCCACAAACACTCCCTCACTAGCCTGCTTCCCTTCTCTCCCAAAAATTTTACCTCATACTTACACGCTCGGCTACCTCTCAGAATCTCTAAACTTGTTCTCCCCGTCTCCCTCCTAGCGATATAAATAGTTGTGCTTCTGTCTAACTTCTGCGTTCATTTGATGTACCTCTCCTGTACCTTAATAGCCACCTTACTTTCCTTTTAACCTCACACCTCTACTCCATACAGTAGCACACTCATCGCAAGCGAGTTGAACAGCTTCATCCTCCTTCCAAAGTCTCCTGCAAACAACCTCTTCCCCGATCCCCACACCTGCCTCATCACAACATTTGTCCTCCTTACTCTTTCTTTTATTTGGCCATTCACTTCCTCATTCCTCCTGAATAGGAAGTCCAGGTACACAAACTCTTTCACCTCCTGCACAGCCGCCCCCTTCCACTTCCAATCTCCTCCCTTATCCCTTCCACCCCGTTTCGTTAACACCATAACCTTGGACTTTCCTGCCTCCTCACTTTTCGACAACACTATGTCATCTGCATATGCGAGTGACCAAATTCTAGCTCCTCCTACCCTCACTCCCCCTACCACTCCTTCCTCTAGCTTCCTCTGCATGTCAGCGATCGAGAGCCTCCTATCTGTAACCTCTCACACTCAAACCATGTATTCTTTTATTATCCATTTCCCTCTCCTGCTATTTTTCCAATTTCGAATTGCGTCGACCTTTCTTCCTATGTAAAATCATCATCCATCCTCCCGGCACTGCCATCTAATAGCCTCTTCTTTGACATCACTTTCCTCCTATATTCTCAATCCTCTATTTCAACCTGCGCTATTTTATCCTTTCTGACCAAATCCATTTTCTTGCTTCTCACTTCATGTACCTCTAACTTCGCACTAATCCTATTGAGCACATCCTCAACGCCTTCCTTTAAATCCTTATCCTCTAATCTTATACCTTTTATCACTATAGTCATCCTTTCATTCATCTCTCCAATTCCTTTTCATCCTTCTTCTATTTTTTCAGCTCTTTTTATTCTTATTACCTATGTCCCTCCTTCCGGACTCCTGGTTTCAGCTTCACATTTTTCATAACCTAGTTTTCAACTTTTCATTTTTTTCTTTGGTTTCCCCTGTTCTTATTCATCCTCTCATCCTTCTCATCATGACTCCCGCAAGTATTTTTTTTCGGTGATATCCTCAACAATTTCGGAATTTTTAAGGACGAGCCACGTTACTCTTATCCTGATGCAATATTTCAGTCAATGCGTCCCAATCCTAAAAAATATCCACATCTTAACTCTCTCTTCTTTCACATTATACAAACTATTACACCATTTCACGCTTTCCTTCCGGAAACGGAAGCTCAACAGAGCAGTCGTATTTTCAACTATAAACAGTTCAGAAGTTTTATTGTAACAAAGGATGATAAATTTTCAACCAGAAATTGTTTTTCTACTGTGAAACTCAAAACCTTTAAGAACTCTCAATTTTCTCTGCCAAGCGCCCAATCATAAATAAGGAAAACATGTTCAAGTACATATAAAACGAATTTTGAGCAGGAAATACAAAGAGGGAAACGAGATATTGAAATAAGCTATTAAACGTTTCTCAAAGCACCACGCCGATCTTGTGATGCCAAAATACACAAGTGACCAATACACGAAGTTTTAAAATTGACGAGAATAAGTAATGGAAGAATTCCAACAAAATTGTAAATAAAATGAGTATTTAAAACATTAGGGGAAAAAATGGTTTATGGTTGTAGCATGCAAAACATGGTTTGTGGGTGGCAAATATTCGATTGATATGTCCGTTAGTGTTGGATGTTAGTCAAAACATAAAACTCGTTACAGATACCATTACCGCCTGAGGAAATTTATGTTACCTTCAGAGTATCATTTCAATACAAAGATATAATTTCAAAATATAGGTCAGGGTTCTTACCAACTCTCCTAAAATCACAAGTATTGCGATTGCAGATTTGAATTTGGACTATGTTCCACGAGAAGACCCACTTTCATGAAACAAAACGTTTTAATTTGAATATTTTATAGATGAAGGGGTACGGAGAGAAATTGACGCAAAAAAAAAAGAAATGAGTGACGCTAACGTCGTCGTCTCTTAGGTTAAGGTAAGATCTTCCCCTCCACTCACAACTACGCTCGAGGTTCGGCAGGCGGCACTGCGCGTGAAGATGCAGTGGTGAGTGGTGGGAGGTGTTTTCGAAAGCTGTGTCTGTAATCACTTGCTTCAAATTACGGAGTACAGTAGGACCTTCAAATTTTTAATCTTGTTTGGTTTTGTTAACAATGTATCTTTTTTTATCGTTTGAACCAGAAAATTTGGATTCCCGCCGAAATTTTTAGACGGGAGTATCGTATATTTTCCATGTTGCTAAATTTGAACGAAAATTTTGAGTGGGCAGCTAAAAAAAATGGATTTTCGAAAAAGATGTGTAACTCTCAACCAATTTGTTGAATCCGCAATATAGGAAGATGAAATTTCAAACCAAACAGTTGAATTTTAAACCAGAAAATTTCTACCTTTCTCAAAAAAGAATAAAAGTCCGTGAAAGAATTCAATTTGAACTAAGTAGTTTAATTTTTAACAAAATAGTTTGATTATCAACTATAACCGATAAGTCTTTCAACATTCAGTGGCCTTTTTAAACGAGAAAGATGAAATTTTTCCCAAGATAGTAAAATTTTCAACGTAGAAATTCTATTTCAACCCAAAAAAATTAATTTCAAGAACAGTTAGATTTTAAATCAATAAGCATGTTTGAAAAAACTGTTTAATTTTCAACAGAAAAGGTCAACCTGGAACAAAAATTTGAATTGTTGTGTTTCCAGTTGGAAAATAAATTTAGGACCAGAGTAAAAAGGATTCTCAATAAAATAGTTGAATTTTTATCAAAAAGTTTGTTTTAAACCCTATAGGATACTAGAAAAAATTAAGGTCTTTAGAAGAATTGAACTTCCAGCCTAGTAGTTGAATTTTTAATAAAATAGTTCAATTTTCAAATGAATGGATAAATGAAATGGAAGGACACATTTTTAAAAATACAATTGTATTATCAACAAAAGAGCATTACTTTTCGAAAAACTGTTTAGTTTTTAACAGGGAAGGGTCAAACTGTAACAACAATTTGAATATTTGAATTTTAGGTTGGAAAATCAATTTATGACCAGAAAAAGGAGGATTTTCAATAGAATAGTTGGATTTTCAACCAGAAAGATGAATCTCCAACTGACCTTGTAAATATTCAACTGAAAAATGAATCCTTAGTGAAGTTTTTCAACTTTCAATAAAGTCGTCAAATTTGAAACAAAAGGAGAACTTTGTAGCAAGTAGTTGGATTTTTAACAAAATAGTTCAATTCTCAACTGAATCGTTTTACATCTCAACCAATTAGTGAAATTTCCAAACAAAGAAGACAAATTTTTTCCAAAACAGTTGAATTTTTATGAAAAAAGTTTGTTTCCAACTCTACAGAATACTAGAAAAAAATTTAAATTTTGTAGAAGAATTGAACCTCCAGCCAAGAAGTTGAATTGTCAATAATATAGTTCAATTTTCAAATGAATGGATAAATGAAATAGAAGGACACATTTTTAAAAATACAATTGTATTATCAACAAAAGAGCATTACTTTTCGAAAAACTGTTTAGTTTTTAACAGGGAAGGGTCAAACTGTAACAACAATTTGAATATTTGAATTTTAGGTTGGAAAATCAATTTATGACCAGAAAAAGGAGGATTTTCAATAGAATAGTTGGATTTTCAACCAGAAAGATGAATCTCCAAATGACCTTGTAAATATTCAACTGAAAAATGAATCCTTAGTGAAATTTTTCAACTTTCAATAAAGTCGTCAAATTTGAAATAAAAGGAGAACTTCGTAGCAAGTAGTTGGATTTTCAAGAAAATGGTTCAATTCTCAACTGAATCGTTTTACGGAATACTAGAATACTAGAATACTAGACTAGCCAAGTTATTAAACTTGAAACAATAAAGATGAAATTCAATACCAATTAGTTAAATTCGGGTTCTGAAAATTTAAATTTCTCTCTTAATAAAACATGAAACACTCCGGAAGAATTCAAGACCCAAGTAAATAGTCAAATTGTCGAAAAATTAGTTCAACGCTCGATGGAAAAAAAGCATCCTGAACTGATTATCTGCATTTGTAAATCAAAAAGACTAATATTTTTCAGAGAAGTTGAATTCTCTAGGAAAAAGATCATCCCTTTTCCAAAAGAATATTCTTCCAACCAAATAGTTGAATCTATAAAAAATAGGAATTCCATAGAAAAATTCCTTTCTGAAGCAAGTAATCGAATTCGGAAAGAGGTTAATTCATTACTAAAACAGAGTAATTCTACAGCAACAACAAAAATTTTGTTTTCTGACCTGGGGTTGAGACCATGTTGATCATATGTTTCTTGGGTCGCTGATACCGAATCCGAAGTTTATTTACCCCATCAGGTCAGGCTTTTGACGTAACCTCAAAAAGTCTTCAAAGACAGAGAAAAATGAGGTTATGTCGAAAACCTGTCTTAATGGGATGAAGTGGAGTTTGGTTTTGGTTCCAGCAACTCAAAAAACATATAATCCAAATGGTCCCAACCTCAGGTAGACAACTTTTTTTTTGTCCTTATTATCAACCATTCAGTGACATTTGAAAACCAAAAACACCAATTTTCTCGAGAAAGGTGAATTTTCAACAAAAAAGTTCATTTTCAACACGAAAAGATAAATTTAAAAAAATGGTTGGATTCCAAACAAATCAGTCGGATTATTAACCAAATAGATCAGACAATTGAAATTTCAAACGCAAGTCTGGATCTTTTACTAAATAAAAATTAATAATCCATGGAAGAATTCGAATTCTAACCAAGTTGTCAGATTTCAAAAAGAATAGTACAACCCTCAATAGAAATTGATTAATTCTTAACTGTTCAGTTACATTTTCAAACCATAAAGACAATTTTTTTCAAAACAGTTGTAATCTTGGAGGAAAAAATTATTGTCAACCCGAAAATATAGATTTTTAAAGAAACAGATTGATCATTGACCCTAAAGCTGACTTTTGAAAAACTGTTGAATTTTCAATTTAAAACTAAAACAAAAATTGTTATATTTGAATTCTCAGTTAGAAAATCAACTTCTAACACATAAAAGAAGAATTTTCCCATGAAAGTTGAATTTTCAACTAGAAAGATAATTCCCCAACTAAAATTGTAAATCATCAACTTTATAGGTGCATTTTTAGAAAAAAGTTCAATTTTAATTCAAGTCGTTGTTCTTTCAACTCAAAAAGATTAAATTTAAAACCAAGCCGTGGAGTTTGCAACCAAGAAACTCAAACTTTCTACAAGAAAAAACTAAAACTTTGTCAAACAGTTAGTCAACCAACAAAGTAGTAAAATTTTCAGAAAAACAGTTTGACTCTCAAATGGAACCGATTATTTCTCAACCTTCCAGTTTCATTTTCGAACGAAAGAAAATTTTTCTCATAACAGTTCAATTCCTAAAGACAAAGTTCATTTAGAACCTAGAAAAATACATTTTGAAGGAAACAGTTGAAATTTCAACTAAAATGTTGAAATTTTCTGTTAATTTCAAAATCAATCTCCATGAAATATTCCAAATTCTAACCGAGCAGTTGAATTTCTCAAAAAAAAGTACAATGCTCAAGAACAGATCAATGTTCAACCATTCAATTGCAATTTCAAACTAAAAAGAACAATTTTTTCCGGAACAGTGAAATTATTATTATCGGGAAAATTCATTTTCAATCCAACAAAACAGTCAGATTGTTGAAAAAGGGCGATTTTAAAAAAACTGTTGAATATTCAACCGAAAAGATGAAACTGCAACTAATATTTGGATTTTTGAGTATTCAGTTAGAAAATTAATTTCAAAGAAGTTGGATTATTGAACGAAACCCACGATTTTTGGAACAACTGTTGAATAGGTAAATCAGAAATTCCAAATCAGACAGTGGAATTCGTAACCAAAAAATTGAAATCTCCTGCTAAATATAAAGTTGAAAATCCATAGAAGAATTCAACTCCCAACCAAGTAGTTGAAAAAAAAAACAATTTAATCCTCTAAATAAAACCGATTGGTCCTTAATCAATCAGTTGCAATTTTAAAACCAAAAAAGTGAATGTTTTATGGAATAGTTTAATCTTCACCGGAAAAATTCATTTTTGATCCAAAAAGTTAGATTTTGAACGAAAATGTTGAATTTTTAACCAAAAACATGGCTTCTAAAAAAACTATTTGATAAAAATGAATCAACTTTCAGCCAAGTCGTCTAATTGTTAACAAAAAAGATTAAACTACGAACTAAACAGTCGAGTTTGCAACCAGGAAATTGAAACTTTCCACCAGAAGAAAATTTGATTTTGTAGGATAGTTGAATCTGCAACCATGTAGTTGAATAAAAAAAAAAAGCTGAATTCTCGCACGTGTCCCAAACCTGACCTCAAGTCCCAACTCTGACTACATTTTTTGTTTTCTCATTTTGTTGATAACTTTTTACATTCTCATCATTTATGATTGAGAAAGTATTAGAATCGTCTGAAATTTCACATCTCGGATTTTCAACGGATCTCCACGTTTCGAGACCCCCTGAAGCCGAAAATCAAGTTTTGGCGATGGTGTCTGTCTGTTG
>WSXT02195302.1:0-19280 GCA_011762715.2 Neuroterus valhalla
GACCCTGAGCTTGTTGACTGAAGTGCTATTAGACACCTTAGCGCTGGAGAGACCTACAAATACCTGGGTGTGCCTGAAGCCGCAATTCAGGATACGACATCAGTAAAGGAGGTTGCCCAAAGCGGATACAAACACCTGCTCCGACGGGTTTGGTCGTCCAGCCTGTCGTCGTTGAACAAGATATCTGCGGCTAACCTGCTTGCCGTCCCGGTTCTACTCTATTCGTTTAGGGTTGCTCCACGGACGGAAAATCAGCTCAAGGCCATTGATATCACTAGGTGCAAGATGATCCATATGAAGAAGAGCTTGCATATCAACTCGTCCGTTCCGCGCTTACACATCACATGCCATAAAGGCGGGCGCGGACTTCTTAATCTTCAATGCTCAAACAACCGAATTATCCTAAGTACTGCTCATAGCATAACGAATAGTAGGGATCCTCTCCTGGCAATGATCAGGAATCGCAATATTAATGAGGAAGGAGATTTCCTCTACAAAGCCGCGGAGCGGGCCGCTGAAATCTTTGGCCTGAACCTTATCCATTGAAGTGAAGATAGTGCATTACTTCATTAAGATGCCTTACTTCTAGAAGCACAGGTGGAGGAAGCGAAGGCCAAAAACTTCCTGAAACAACATGAAGACAAGGTGATGCACGGAAACTTTACCGAAATTGTAAGAGATTAATCCTTGTCACATGAGTCAACGTTTGCTCTCCTCAAATCATCTGGACTCGATTCAGAAACGGAGAGTTTTATTTTCGCGGGTCAGGACGGTCTGTTTCCCACCTTAGCATACCGTAGCAGCAAATTACGTCAAGAGGTTTCTAGCGATAGGTGCAGGGTATGTCCTTAACTCACTAAGCATCTGTGGCATTATCTATCGAGCTGTCCTATTCATGCAGGAGCGACGTATATGTACCACCATCTTTGTCGCTCTTATAGCGTTGAACGCGACCGTGCCCTGCTGAGCGCTCCAAGGCAGATGGAGTCTATTGTTGAGAACGAGGAGTGCCGAATCTACTGGAACTACAATTGCTTGACAATAGTCTCTATCCAACACGCGAGACTCGACATCGTGCTCAAACATCAAAGGCAGGGAAATCGAGAAAAAAGATAGGTATAGAGATCTCAGAGAGCCCTCACAGCGACTCTGTCAATTATATTCGGTTAAAATCATTTTTCTCATCATCGTTTCTAACGTATGCCGTGGCACTTGCCAGATGGGTGCAGAAAGCGGTCATACGTAGGCCATACATTGAAGTATACAACCAACAGATCTATAAAAATAGAATTCAAGTGTATTGCTAAATTGAAACCTGAAACATATTTTTTTTCAACATTTTTTTTCTTTTCTTCCTTCGGAAATTCGCCTCATTGTCTTCTGGAAAGTCGCCACAATCAACTTTATAACGTACATCTGTCTCATCAAAATCGGATGGGCTGTTCCTTAGTAAAAGCACGTTTTTGTATTCCCCCCTCAATAGCTCCAACAAACGCCATTTCAAGGTCTTGGCCCTCATCTCCAATCAAGTAGAGTCGTATGGCAATCTTTCCATCCCGAAGTTTCGACACGCTTCCTGTTGCTTTCATGTGGATCTGGATTTTTTCCACATCCGCCAATTGTCTGATAAATTTTCGTCAGACGCAAGAGGTAGTGACGGTCTACGATTTAGCGGATTCGTTCGGAATTTTCATTTCTCTGTTTGACAACCATCAACATTCTTCTTCTTCGATTCTTGTTCACTAAACTAACTTTCTGGCTATTGTGGTTCATCGAATTTTCAGGTCAACGATGACTGCGTTACGTTAAGTATGTTTATAATCAAAGAGGAATATGTAACTAATTCATAACTGAATTCTCTTTTGCTTTGTTACAGGTATGAATGCATGCCCATTAGACACAGTTATGATGATACAATTGGTTACCCACATGACAGGTGTTATAATTCTAGCGGCTTACTCAGCTGCTTTAATTAGCTTCTTAGCAGTAAAATCATTTGTTATGCCATTCACAACCATGGAAGGACTTTTGAAGGATGGAACTTATCGATTTGGCGTTGTCGCCAATTCTTCTGATTTTAGCTTCTTCCAAGTAAAGAACTTAATTAACTTAAAAATTGGATGCAATTTTCTGTGAATAAAAGGCCTTTCAACCATCCTGGGTTCCGAACCCAGGGCCTTCCTATTCTCGGATGAGAGCTCTTCCAACTGAGCTACGAGGGGTGCAGCGATTATTTTCTCACAGAAAATATACTTTATTCAGCTATACATAAGAGCACAATCATATGATTTCAATATAAGATTCTCATTTGAGTAACATGATGACCAAAATGAGAATCTAAGATTAAAATTATATTGATTATTGATATTTAGAGGGCTATCCATAAACTGCGTTACTCATTTTCAAAAAAGGGGATCAATAAAAAGTATCTGTGGACGAATCCGGCTACAGTTCACAATTTCAATCCAATTTCAATTTTTTCACTTTCTAATCAATGCAAAGAGAAATCTTCATAGATCGGTCTAGGCTGGTTTTTTGGATAGTCTTATTGAAATTTGTTATGGAACAAATAAATTAGAAGAAAAAAATTGAAACTTCAACGGAGTACCATTTCGTCGACGAAAAATTTATCATCGCTTTGATAATTAGAATCAGCTGGACAGTTGTCTCGAAATAGTATCCATAACTTTTAGGTGATTGAACAATGTGTCTTCCTTATCATGAGCATTTATTATACTTATATTAATTTTTTCTTTGGAAAATCTTGTACAAAATCTTCCAGATATCTTGTGATTATTCCAGAAGTTGTGTAACCCACAAAGTAGGTGCGTATGTGTCTATCCACTATTCCCTGATCATTTTCTGAAAAATAACACAGTCAAGTTTGTAGGTACTTCTTGCTTTATGAATTTGTGGTTTCATCCAATGCAAGTTTAAATCCTAGGCCCATTTTTACATCTTCTATCAATCTTCGTCCAGAATACGGCGCCAAACCATCCGTGACTGGATAACGAATTTCTGTAGGACCAAGCGAAAACTTTTTTGCGATTTCAAAATCTGGGAATATAGCCTAATAAGTATATTCTAAGCCGTTCAAGAGCTTGCAAACAAATAACAATGATAATTATGAATAACGCAGATAAGTGAAACTTTCAATGCGCATCGCGTACAGACCACAATAGGACTGGTTTTTCCGAAAATTCTACTCTTCCGAACGCCGCAATCGCTTCTAACCTTAACCTTAATCCTCGTCTTGTGGATAAACCATTATTTGTCGATCTATTTGACAAATTTCGGCACAAAAGGTAAACTGGTGGCGCCTCCATCTAACCCGAATGGACGCCAGGTTTGTTTGTAACTTTGGCCCAGCGTGAAGAACATCATTCAGGTTGTGGCCTGACAAAATACATCTTGAAGCATTGAAGACCACTCGGAGCCGTTAATCGTGGTTACGTCTTTGACAGATGCCATAGTGAGAAACGTAGTGCGTAGGACACTCAATCGTTTAAACCTTATCCTTCGACAGTAGCCTAATATGCCCAAGGTTGAAATAATCATCCATGAATTGAACATATTGATTTCTCATCTCGATGTCTTGCTGCAAGCGGCAATGGAATGAGTTGAGAGAGGCGAGAGCACCAGTGAGACTTTCGCCAAGCAATTGAAACCCTCGATGTTTGAAAGACAAATTCACGATGTGTCGCTCGTCAGGGTGTCTTCGATCACATCTTTCTCGTAGATCAATTTTCGGAGAATATTCAGAAAGTTCTTCCAACTCTCAAAACCGTCGCAGCAGTGAGATGAGTTTATCATGCCAATGAATAGATTCTGAAGAAGTGAGGAGAGTAGAACAGATTTGAAAGTCAGAACTCGGGCAGCTGCTTGGAAGTATTTCTGTGAGAAACTAACCCAAGACAGTTCCTTGAGCTACAATGTCTTCTCGTCGAAAAATCTCGGGTCGCAACATTGAGGGATAGACATCCGCTCCAATCAAAAGGTGAATAGATCGTGAATGTCCAAATGGAGGATGAGCTAAGTTTGGTTCCTGCTTTTGCTTAACGGTGCTTGGATCAACAGGAGATGCGAGAGTAATCAATTGCAAATTCTGGAGACAGTGGGCTTTTATGTGAAGCCTCAGGAAGCCTGCTGAGATGTGGAGATAAAAACGAGCTCTTGCACTGCGTGATCCATTGGCCTTCCTGCTACTCCACAAATTGGAATCGCTGATTTCTGTAATGTTGCTCTCATTTTCCGAGCAAGGCTTATCGAGGTGAGCGTGACTTCGGAGCATGGATCCAATAATGCCCGCACTGCAGTGTGTCTAAAAGTTTCACTGCTCAATCTCACCATTGCCGTGAGCAGAATGGTTAGTCAGGAACGAGACGCATTAGATAATGAGGCCTAGGTGACGCTGTTGAATAGTTCAGCTCTTGGTTTTTTGTCTGGGACCGGTGAAGTGGGATCAGCTGCTTGGTGCTCGGCATTGGATGTATGTAGCATGGTGCGGTGATGGCTTTAGCAAACTATGCACGTACTTGGTGAAGGACATGCATCCTCGACATATCCTGGCCGTAAGCAGTTTATACAGAGTCATGTTTTTGTGGCAAAATCCAAACGTTCTCTGGGACTTGAGCGTATGAAATTTCCGCATCGACCAATGTAGTGTGCACTGTGACTTTGTTCGCATGGTGCATGAATTTTTAGCTCAAATAGCTGAAGCTCGATGGTCGAATTCTTGTGGAGACGCGGGTCTTGAAGGAGATTAGAAGCGATTCGGTAGGACGGAGCTTCTGAAACCTTTAGTCGAGGAAAGGGTGCGGCAACGTCGCTGCAAGACTTACCTTAGCATGTCATAGGTAGCTGAATTGTCGTATAATGCATATATATCTGACGCTTCGCGAGAAAAAGTCCCTTACTCGAATGCCGCTGATTTTACACAGCGGGCAGGTATAGTGAGTCGTATGGCTAGCTTTCGTGCGGGAGCTATCTACTTTGACTCGGCATAACTCAAAAAGTAATTAGGTCGCGTGACCAGGTCGGTGCTAGTCATGGCCATGGAGACAAACTAGTCTTCTCAGGCTTCAACGGGTCGTCCCAAGGTTCTCAAATAACCGCAAAGTCGTTCAAAGGTATCAATCAAAGACTGCAGCCCCGCTGTAGTCTTGTGTTTTATAGGTTGAATATTGCACAGACCTACCGTATGATCTTGTATGAGTAGCCGGGAGTGCTCGAAAGGGAATTTCAGTAACGTCCATGCTGTAGCATAATTTGCACCTGTAACTTTTTAGATTATCGATCACTGACCTCGCTCCGCCTTGGGCGCGAAGCTTCAGGTAAAACATTCATTTTACAGCACAGAGTTCAGTGTTTCCATTTGCGTTCCTGGTCGAAGATACGAGTTCGCGCGTAAATATATGCAGTTTGCATTTCAGTATGAATGTCCTCGAAGTTGTTATTATCGTTCGGTGGTTACTGAATGAACGCTAAATGATTCCCTTAAATGGCTGACCAGTGGTTTTCCAACATGTCGAGACGTACTTGCAAAGCGCCAAATTTCCACTCTGATATGGGCGTATTAGGGATGGAAGCAGCACAACGCCGAAGAACGACACAAAATGGCCTTCGAAAGGCTGGAAGATTTTCATCTTCCTTGTAACAAACGAGTGAGAGAAAAGTAAAGCCAGCCGGCTTCCGCCCGCCATGTTTGTAGTGGAAGAATATCTAGCAAGTATAAACGATGCTCGACGTGAGGGATTAGAAAAAGAAAGAGAAAGAACGAGCGAGAGAGACAGAGTCAAATATCGTCGCTCTGAATGCAGGATTATAAAATTTCCCTAGCGAGATATCGCTGGACCGCGTGTTTCATCATTATAGTAAATTTTATGCTTAAATGGAAGAGAAGAAAGTAAAAAAATATCCATTTAATATTTGATAAATACAATATTATGCTATGAGAAGAATGCTCGACCCTATTAAATATTGACGGGAGAAATGATTGATCATATTGAATATTTGCGTGAGGAATGCTCGACCATATTATATATTAACGGGAGAAATGTTCGACCGTTTTAAATATTGGCGAGAGAAGTGATCGGCCGTATTAAATATCAACGAGAGAAATGCTCGACCGTATTAAATATTGGCGGGAGAAATACTTGTTACTTGACCATATTATATGTGACGCACTCCGAAGAAAAGGACCTAAGAGCGAAAAAATCGATTTCAGGATTATGGTCGTTTTATATCAATCAAGGGTTGCTTTTTAATTATTCGCGAACAGAAAATTTTTTTGCCGAGTATTTTTTGAGCTTTTGCAATTTAAAAACAGCCGTTCCAGCCGGAGCCTGTCCAGCTCTCGCCTGTTCTTTCCCTTTTCCTGTAAAATCAGCGTTTTCGCTCTTAGGTCCCTCTTTTCGAAGCGCGTCACATATATTGATGGGAGAAATGCTTAACAGTAATACATGTTGGCGGAAGGAATGCTCAACCGTATTGAATATTGGCGGGAGAAATGCTCAACCGCACTGTATTTTAGCGGGAGAAATGTTCAACCTTGGCGGAAGACTGTCACTTACATGACTTAAATGTTGTCAACAATTAGTGCACGCTTGAAGGGCTTCTTTGTCTACGCTGCTCAACGCATCCTTGACCTGCCTCCTTTTACGCAGAAATTTGCCTTCGCTGCTCGCTGAATCCGACTCGATAACCAATGTTTCTTCGTTGTGCAGATCTGGTTGAGAAAGAAGACAAATTGATAAGTGTGACTAACTATTATATTGCGTTTTGGACACGCCTTGTTCACTTCGATTCGCGAATGAACCTGAACATCGAGAGCAGTGGTCCCAACTTGGGCATGTAAGTATTGCGCTTGCCCGGCGCAGCAGCCCTCATTGGCCCCCGTTGGCCGCCGTTTAGCGCGTGATTCAAAGCAGACAAAATTAACTTATATTGGAAATAAAATAGATAATTATTATGATTGGCACGTAAATGTCAGAAATTACCTAATTTGTAATTAGGGTTAGAAATAAAATAATAACACGTATATTTTTTGAATAAAAGAAAGATTTACCTTTATGCTCAAGTTGTGAATGATAGAGTTCGTTTCTTCTTCATTAAATTTCACTGTTTATGATTTGACATTTCTCTGGTTGAAAATTTGATTGTTTTGTACAAAATTTGTCTTTTAGAGTCAAAAATTCAGCAAGTCATCTAAAGCATTGATTTACTTCCTGAACGGGATTCACTTCTCAGTCTTCCTGATGGGATTCTATATTTTGTGTTAAAAATATGTTGAAAACAGTCTGTTAGAAGATTTTCTTTTTTCATGTAATGTGACTGAGTACAAATTATTTTGGCTGGAAATTATTCTTTTTAGTCGTCTGATGGAAAAATTATTCTTTTTGAAGTTTTGTAGGACGAGAATTTAGCTATTCGGCTGAAAACTGAACTCTTCTACATAATGTTTAATTATTTTGTTGGAAATTAGACTGTTTTGTCTATGTTATCATATTTGGTTCAAAAGTCAACTATTCTCTCAAAAATCTGTTAATATGGATTTAAAATTTATTTCGAATTGTAAAAAATTCATCTCTTTCGGTTGGGAATAAACCTTTTTCTTGAAAGTTTGTCTATCAAGCTTAAAAATTTATGTATTTTGTTGGAAGTATAAATTTTGTATTTTATGGCAAATGCATCGATTATAGTAATCTTCATCATGAAACACTTATGATTCTGCTTTAAAATTCAGCAATTAGTTTGAAACTGCATATACTTCGTTGAAAATTGGTCTTTTTGAATAGAGATCCAACTATTTGTTAATAATTCGTCTTTACTCTTATGAATAAATGTTTCTAGCTTCATCTTTGTAGGTGATTTCGGGGCAAGTCTCCCGAGCCGAATGTGGCATCCCTCACCCTCTAAAGTGACAGAAGTGCGTCAAGTCTTCAGCATAATACTATTTACAACTTTGAGGTTATGTGACCAACATTGCTCCCAATCCTAGTTACGAGAGTGCTTTTCTGCACTCACTATACTAGGAAAAATAGGAAGGTTTGTGACCTGCATTATTCCCATGACCCGATTTACCATTTTGAGGTTATGCGACGTACATTGTTCCTATGACCCGTCACAAGAGTGCCTTCTAGTCCCCGAGATATTTGGGAAAGGAGGAAGGTATGTGACATTCATTATTTCTATTACCCGATTCATCATTTTGAGGTTAGGTGACCTACATTATTTCCACGACCAGTCTTTTGCCCATTTGCTTTGAAGGAAGACTTCGAAATTTCTGTGGGGGAGGGATGCCGCACTCTTGCCTCTTTCGAGGGTGAGAGATGCCGCAGGGAGACAATTCGGTTCGGGAGACTTGCCAGAAGATTGCCAATTTTCTTAGGAAAGATCATGCGGGAGGGATTTGCTGCAAGAGAGGCATGCGCAAACGAGACTTGCCATATGTTACTCGGAATGAACCCGAGAAATTCAGCTATCTGATTAAAAATCCAACTGTTATTTTGGAATTAAAATTATTCTGCAGTTTGTCTTCCCGGCTCGGAAATCTAACTATTTTTTGTTAAGAATTCATGTATTTCTTAAAAAATTTAACTCTTCTGATGCATTCATCTTTTTGGTCAAGAGTCCAAATATTTTGCTGAAAATCCATCCATTTGGGTTGAAAGTGAGAGGGAACACAGAAAAACATTAAATTTTGTTATAGCGAACAGCTGCGGCACTTTTGGAGGGGGGGGGGCAAAAAACTGGTAACGTAGTTTATGGATGGCCCTTTGCAAATGCTAAAAAACATTTGCGTCTATTCAGCACCAACAGTACAACTTTTCATGCATTTTGAATTCGCGCAAGGTATCCTTTCGGTCCACTTCTAAAGTCCCAGACGGACAATGCAAGGGAAACTTCAGATTCACGTTATGGACAAAATAAATCGTGTTATTTGACTATTTCAGGACTATTTTAAATGAGAGCAATTCTCAACTATAAATTACTTTTTGTCAGAACACATCAGACAAGGTACTCTCAGTTATGTTCGATGAAGTACTGGACAAAGAGGATATGCCACCGAATTATTTGGAAGGATTAAAAAGAGTCTGCAAGGAAGAAAATTATGCATTCATGACAATGGATAATATGGTTGCTGTTTTGCAGCCAAAAGTTAATTGTATCCTTGAACCCTTAGATGTAATGATGCAAACAACCGTAGCAATGGCAGTTAGAAAATGGAGTCCCTACAAGGGTATTATTAATAGCAAGTGAGTTTTCTTGAATATTTCCAAAGTGTCTGTTTATTTATCCAAAAAAATGTATTGCTTGATTCAAGATAATGCAAAGAACATACAGTGAGTTAAAAATAGGGGCCGTCCATATAAATAATTTTTTCATGTTCTTGATTTTTTTCCACTTTTTCATTGTGTTTTTTTGCATTTTCAATGACTTTAGTAGCCGATGTGCCTTCAGTAATGAATACAAATAACCGAATGGTTGCGCATTATGCACCATAACGAAAAAAGTTTATTGAGCCTGTAAAAATACTCGTATCTTTGTCTCAACAAATATCTCCTTTATTCTCTCTATCAATCCTTTATCAATTCCTCTCTCTCTCTCTCATGGACTTCCGTCACACCTCCTTGTTCGCAGAGTCAAATACTGCTTCAAAATCCATAAACGGTGCAACTATTTTCCCACCTCATGATGCACGTTCCTATTGACTAAAAAATTGAGCACACAGATGTTGTCTATGTTCCACATCCTTCTCTCAAACCCTGTATGAACATTTTCGCGTAGAATAAATATACCACTGACATGAGTGTGATAAATCTGTACTGATCTACCAATTTCTCTTTTTCTCTTGATCAATGGTAGAAACAGCCCTATCTTTCAATTCTCCAGCCACACTTCACCTCTCCGAATCTTATTGCAAATCCTCCACATCTCTTCTTTCAACTCTCTCTTCTTTCTTCTCTACAAATACCTTCTCTGTTATCCTCGCCCTCCTCCAACCATCTGTATTGACCCTTCGTCCTATCGGACGGGTGGCTACCTATTCGTCGTGTTTTCCCCGTGTGAACGGTTGGCCTGACGTTAGGCGTTGGTCGAAAGTGGGCCCGTTTCAAGTTCTCTAACAACACTAAGAATTTCTGAAGAACAAGATTTTCTTCTATCAAAAAAATTAATAAATTTACATGGTATCCGTTGTCCCCATTCCTTTTCTAAAGTCCGTTTGGTTGAGTGGAATACTTTCTTCTTCTTCTGCCAAACTTTCAAACCACTTCCTAAGAACTTTTGCATGAATTTAATAATCTGCCGACATAGGAGTTATTCCTCTACGTTTCTGTACCTATGTACCTTCTCCTTTTTTTCTTAGCGGTATAACTAGACCCATCCTCCATTCTTCAGGCCTACCTGCACCTCTTGATACTTTGTTACTTATTCTCCACATCCCTTCTCCACTCCTTTCCCACCCGAATTCAGCTTTCATCCTCCATTCCATCCTCTCCAATTATTTTAATCCTCTTCAGCCTTCCTATAGTCTCGTTACCTTTCACTTTGTCTATATTACCCATCTTCCTCTCATCTCCAAACTACCTTCCTTGCTCCCTTTCTGATCCTTTTTCCTTCACCTCCCAGCAATCCTTCAAAGTACCCACTCAATTCAATTATTTTCATCTTCTCCTTCACGATATTTTTTCTTTATATTTTCTTGTTTATCACCGCTTATACTCATACTTCCTTTACTGTTCTCTCTGCCTCCTCCATGTCTCGATTTCTCCTGTTGCACTTTCATTTGTCATTTTGGCCTGTCCTCTATTCTCTTATACAATACCTTATTCTTTCTGTACCCTCCCTCAATCATTCTTCCTACCATCCTTTCCTCATCCTTTATCTATGACGGTTTCCTCTCTATCTATAAACGCCGATTCTTCCTCGTCATCTCCCTTTGTATTGTCATCAGAAATTAACCATCCTACCTCTCCAGTTTGGTCCGTGAGTAGCCTTCCCTCCCAATCTGTTCTTCTATGTTTCTATTTCCTTATAAACCCCTCCTCTTCTTCATATCATACCCCTCTTCAATCTTCAGTTCAGGCATTCGGGTCTTCCCGTATCAACGGAAGCCCCTCTTCTTTCTCCTCCAGCTACCTCCTTATCCTCATCTTCTCTCTTCCTCTAATCTCTTATAAACGCATACTACCGCTGCCCTTATAATTTTAATTCAATTCTTCTTATCATTATTCCATCTTCTGTTTACTATCTTCCCCTGATAACTGTTCTACCATCAGACCCTTTCTCACTCCTGATAGCAAGCCCCTCACCCTCTCTGTTTCTTCCCCTCTCTTTCTTTCAGTAACAGTCTTTCTCTGCCCTTCCAACTTTCCTCATCCACCCAAGACTTACTCATTATTGGTTCCCATTCTTCCCATTCCCCCAGAAATCCTCATCTTTTTTTTCTCGTCCTTAACCCTCCCGGAACGTCACTTCTACATCTCTACTTTCTCCTTTCGAGACTCTCTTCCTTGTTTCAATTTTTTTTTATCTTACATAACTTTCACCGCGTTAACCTTAATTTCATTTCACTGTTTCCCCATTGTACCTTCCACCTTCCTTGTCTTGTTTCACCTTCTCGCTTCTCTTCGATCATTCCTGCTATCCTCTTTACTCTATTCACGGTTACTGTTTCTCCAATTCATATTTTGCATCGATTTCGAGAGATAGGATTTTTGATTGATGCCTGAAAAGTTTTTCCGATTTGAGAAATAAAAAACAACTTTTTCTTCACTCCGGAACTTTCTTACGATTCTAATTCAACAATCTCTTCATATTGTTACTGAATTAGGAATAAACTTTTCTAAAAACCAAATGTTGAAGTTCGTTATTTACTTTGCTATTCTAGTTAATTCATCGTTTCCTCCTTCGTTTCCTCCTTAAAATGTTTTAAATATGTAAAACAAATTTTGAAAATGAAAATAGTGTCTTATTTTATTTCAGCATTCTTATGATGAGAGACAGTGGAATCCTTCAAAGATTATTCAGCATAGAATGGGCAGTTCAACCCGGAAAGGTGAAACAGTTATTCAAGATGATTGTTCTTTAAATTGAATTTGTAATAATTATTCAAAGTCCTAATCAATTGGATATTGATTTTAGAACAAAGATGGCTGGACCTCAGTGGAAATTATCGACATTCTGCCTCTGGTTTTACTTTTGGGGGGAGGAATATTTTTAGGAGGGTTCTTATTATCCATCGAAAAAATAATTTATAAAAATATGGAACATCTCGGAAGTGTCAGGAAACATACAAAAGAGCAAATCAGCAAATAGATCATTTTGCGTGTAAAATGTAAACCTATAATAAAATTCGATACATTTAATTTTGTATTGAAATATTAAAACATAACATTTGTTTATTTATACCCAATTTTTTCATGTCTATCAACTGCTTCTGAAGCTCATTGATACTGGAAATGACATAATAGATATCTAAATAAAAACGGAAGTAAAGCGAGGGGTAAATATAGAAAATGATCAGAAAGGGAGGAGTTGAGAGCGAAAAGTTTTGGATCCATCGAAAGTTTTATCAAAGGGCGAAGAGGCGAAAGGAGTAGTCAGGAAATTTGAAAGAAATCCATAAAATGATGGCAGAGGTGATGGCAATTCAGGAAGAGAGACAGGAGGAACGGGGAGAAGAAATAAAATAGGAAATAAGACAGGAAATGGCGGAACTCAGAAGAGAAATTGGAGAAAGTTAGGGAAAACTTAGAGAAAAGGATACAGAGTTTAGAGCGACATCCAGAGAAGCAGGAGGAGCCAAAGAAAAAAGTGGGGGAGTTAGAAAGTAGGATCGAAAGTATACAAAACGCAATCCAGAAAGTTGAAGGGGGGAGGAGATGGAGAAGGAAGATGGGGATAAGGAAAGGTTGAGAAAAAAAGGAGAATGGAAAGGAGTAAGAGAAAGGGTAGGGGGATGAGATGGAACAATATATTGATAAGAGGTATAAGTTTGGATGGGAGAGATTCGAAGGAAGGTGTACAAAAAGTGCTAGATAGGATAAGTGCTAAGGTACTGGTAGAAGAAGTAAGGAGTATTGGAAGGGATGAATGGAAGAAGGGACAAAATGACGCTGGTAAAATTAAAGAACAGGGGAGATGAAAGGGAGGTAATGATGAAAAAAAGGCAGTAAAATAGAAGTGAACAGAGGGCAGAAGATGTTACTGGAATGTATCAGGATTGGAGAGAAAAGCTAGAGAACTCATGAGAAATTCGGAGCAGTGGGAGGTGGTAGTGATGATTGAAACGTGGCTGGATGAAAAAAGATGGTGAAGAGTGAGGAGAAGGTTACCCAAAGGTCAGAGTTAGCAGATTCAAAATGCAAAGGGTAGGAATAGGAAAGACGAGGAGTGGGAGGAATGGGAATAAAGGAATAATATCTAGCAGAGAAGGATAGGAGAGTGATTAAGGAAGGAATCGAAGAATTATTGGTAGAGTAGATAAAGATGGGGGGAAGAGAAAAGAAGAAAATCAATAGAGAGAAAAGAGCAATGAAAGGAGAAGCTCTAGGATGTAAAAGTGGGAGAAGGAAATGTATTTGGAGAGAAGTTAATAATGATAGGAGTAATAATAAGAGTGTGAGGATAAAAAAAGAAAAAAGTCAGTTGAGGAGGGAACGGAAATGGATGGGATGAGGAAGGTAAAAAGACAAAGAAAGAAGTTAGAAAGGAACTAAGAAGATGGAGGAAAGGAAAAAGTAGTGGAGATGTATGAAGAAGAATAGAGAAGGAATATTCGGAGATGTGTGATAAGATAAAAGAGGAGAAAAATAGGAGGTTTGAAGACGAAGCGGAACAGGCTAGAGTTGAAGAAGGAGTTTGAAAAGTAGTAAATAAAGAGAGAAAAAGAAGGAAAAGGGTAAATCAGGATATTAAAATGGTAGAATGGAAAATGTATTTCATGCGTTTGCTTTTTTTCTGAAAATGGACCTATTTTTGGTTAAACACTTCATCTTTCTTGATTGAAAATTATTCTATTTGGTTGAAAGTTGAACAAACTATTTTGTTGGAAAATCGTTAATTCTCAAACTGTCTTTTATAAAAAATTTAGAGTAAATGGTTAAAAATTAATGTTTTTTGTTGCTAGTTTGATCATTTTGTCAAGAACATATGCATTTTCAAAAAGATGCATCTTTATGGGTCGATAATTATTCTGGTTTGTTTAAAATTCAATTTTTGTTTGGGGATGCAAATATTGGGTTGAAAATTTGTCCGTCTTGGTTAAAATCAACCGGTTAAAGAGTGCTATTTTTTGTATTTAGAAAAGTAATGTTTTCAATTTCAAATTTATCTACCCAATTCTTGTTTGTAAAATTCCTTTTTTTAGGTAGAGATAAGTATATTTTGCACGGCAATCAATTTTTTTTTTTAAATTCAACTATTTTGCTTAAGTCATTTCTTTTGATCGGAAATTGATCCCCTTGATTGAAAAATCAACTATCAGTCTAAAATTTCGGATATTTGCTCAAAAATTGGTCTGTTTTTCCAAAGTTTATTTATTTTGTTGATCATTTAACTATTCTGTTATAGTCATTTCTTTTGCTGTATAATTTACCTCTTTTTTCCTCTTCAAAATTTGTTCTTTCAGATTGGAAAATCTTTCTCAGTAAAAAATAAAAATTTTCTTTGTAGATGAAACTGCTTTTAGTTAGTAAATTTATTTTCTTGTTTGATAAATCATTTTTTCTGCTTTTTTTGAAAATTTAACTATTTGAATAAAAATAATCGGAATTTTAAGTGTTTTATTTTCCATTGAAAATACATCCCTGTGAGTTGAAAAATTATTTATTTTGCGGAAAGTTTAATTATTTGGTTTAACATGCAACAGTTTTTGATCCAATATTAAACTTTTTGTTTGAGATTTCGACTATTTGTTCAAAATCATTAATTAAGTGCTAAATTCTCACTTCTAGATTGATTGTATTATTCTTAGATTGTGTTGGGTATAAATATTATGGACGGTTGACGGCAGGTGTAAATATTTGGCAGAAATTTGCAAATGTTTGAATCATTCGGTTGAGTTGAGTGAAACGCTTCGGAGTTGCAGGAAATAAGTCTTAAATTTTCACTATAAGTTATAAAAATGTCTAAAATAAAAAATTCCCCAAGAATGTCAACTAATTACGTGTCAACAAAAATGTTCCATGCAACAAACATCACTCCAAAAAGTAATTATCATAAACATTGTTTTTCACCATATGTCAACCCTAAGGATATTGCTCTTGCTGCAAAAATTAGGCCAAGGCAAACTTCTATTAGTGATATTCAAAGTAAGTTTTTTATTTCAACCATTATTATTAATCAGTGATAAATAAGTTACTTTTCGTGAAGTTAAATTATTATCATTATCGTTATTGATCCAAAATATAACTCCATCATTCTTTCTTTTGCAAGAAAGGTTCTGTCGTTTCTTTTTTTAAAATTTACATGTATATTAATAATAATATCAATAATAACAATAATTCAGCAACGAGTAAAAACAAAAATAATGAAGCTTTGAATTTCAAACCAAAATAAGTTGAATTCAACGAAAAAAAAATTATTCTCCGAAAAAAGACGAATTTTTTAACAAATTACATGGAGTAGACACTGGAAGTTATAAATTTTCGACCATCCCAAAATAGAAAAATTACTCCACCAAGCTTGAAATCAAGTCAAAGAGGGGGGATTCTCAACTAAACAGTTAAATTTTCAATTCATAAATATTACTTTTCAACAAAAAGGTAAATTTTATAACGAAATAGTCGAATTTTTTACTTAAAGCGATTAATCTTCAAATTTAATCAAAAATTCAGCATAACATTAATTTTGATCAAAAAGTTAATTTTCTAACGGAATAAATTATTTTTTTACTAAAAATGATCAAATTTCAACTTTAATTAAAAATTCAGCTATTTCAGTGGTAATTTGCTCTTAACTAAAAACAAGCAATTTTTAAAGCAAACTTTTGAATAATAGAGAAAATCAATTTTGAACAATAAAAATTAATTTGCAATACAACTCTATGAGAATAATATTATTATAAGTCAAATTTCTATCTGAAAAATATAAATTTCGGTCAAAAAGTTCGTTTTGAAATTATTTTTTCAAACAAAAATGGATAATTATTCCCCATTGAAAAAGATAACTTTTTAAAATGAAAGGTGAATTGCCAACGAAACATCGAATCGTTGATATTCTAACTAAGAAACATTGCATTTAAAAATAAGAAAAAAAATGAATTGAAACAAAAAACGAATTTTCAACAAAACGTTAAATCCTTAGTCAGAGTGAAAACAAGTCAACTGGAATGTCGAAATTTCAAGTGAAAAAGGCCAATTTTCTACTAAAATAGGTCAGTTTTCAATAAATAAACAAAAGAATTTCTAATCAAACAGGATTATTTCTCATCAAAGTTGTGGAATTTTTTACGGGGAAATTCAATCCCATACTCAAAATGAAGTTTTCATCCAAAGAAATTAATACTTGAAAAAAACTGGAAAATTGATTTTTCAAATAAAAATACATATCTTCGACAAAAATTGAAAATTTTTCACCTAAAAGACGTATTTTGTATGAAGCAGTAAAATTTTAAACCAAAGAGATACATTTTCAACCGAGGATGGAGAAATTAAATTATTATTTGAAGAAAAATTTTATTGAACCAAAAGAAAATAGTTGTTTTTCCAAAAAAGATAGAAATTTTTTAATGAAATGACGAATCTCTAACAAACAAAAAATAAACCATTTCTAGCAAATTTAAGAAAGGTTTTAGCTAAGTCAAAATAGTTTAACTTGCAACTGCAAAAGACTCTAGTTTGGATTAGAAAAACAGTTACTTTGAATTAAAAGAAAGAAATTTTTCCCCTAATATTTTAATTTTAAGCTAATAAGATTGATTTTTTGACAGAAATGGAGAAGGTGAATTTTTCATTGGATAAATGAATTCATTCTACTAAAAATAAAGAAAATAGGTGCATTTTCTGCAAAGATGAACGATTCTCAACTCGCAACTATGCATTTTCATCAAAAATATTTTTTTTGGCTCAATTATATACATACAAAGGAGTTTCTTTGTAAAAATTCATATTTTAATGAACAAATATTAGAGTTGATTCTGCAAACGAAGAATATTTGAACTTCAAATAAAAAACATTTGAATTCAACCAGAAATCAAATTTTTTGCGAAAAAAAAATCCATTCCCAGACAAAAATGGAATGGTTAAATTTGGAATTGAAAAAATTTATCCTGGAGAAATAAAATGAATTCTCAACTAAAAATATAATATCTCATATCTCAGTAAAGAATATTTCGATCTTGGATAAAAAACATGTGAATTCAACCAAACAAACTAATTTTCAACAAAATATTGGAATTTTTAATGAAAAGTTCAAAAAAATCAACCAGATTTGTGAAACTTCAAACAAAAAAGGCAAATTTTCGATCGAAATAGTTTACCTCCCAACCAAGAAAGACAAACTTTCAATGGGGGAGATTAATTTTCAACCGAACAGGAAAGTCTTCTCTCAAAATTGTTAAATTCTTCAACTGGAATGGTCACATTTGCCGTTAACAAAATGTTTTTAAAAAAGTGTTTAAACTCTGAAAATAAATTTCGTATTTCAGCGTCGAAGAAAGATGAAAATTTTTTGATTATCCTAAAAAAATTTTGTTACCAGTAAAAAGTATCTAGTTAGAAGAGTTAGTTTTACAGAGAAATCAAAATCAATTGGATATAATGCAAATTCGCTTGGAATATCCCGTTAATTTTTTTAAGTAAAACTTCTATACACTTATTGTGTACTGGCAAAGCGGTGACGCTCCCAGTGAAACGGTGATCGTCCGAATATACACAGTGCATTTTCTCCCTCCCTTGTCACCCAAAGTTCCGACGACGCAGTACGCGAACGACGGAGAAATTAGATTTCGAACAAAGGACATAATTATAACAGAATAGTAGAATATTTAACGCAATAATTTGATTGATAAGAATGTACTCAAATTTTCCACCAGATAGTTAAATTTTCAATGAACAAGATTAATTTTCTACCGAAAGAGAAATTTTCAACAGAAAAATGTAATTTCCGAACAAAACACATGACTTTAACAAAATATCTGATTTTTTCACAATGACAGATGAATTTTCAACCAGTAAAATCAACTTCCTAACAGTAGGATAATTCTCGACAAAATACCTAAGTTCTTAACTTGTGAATAATTGGATTTTCAACAACAAAAAAAAGTTTTTTTTTCTCCAAATTTTTCGATATGCATGACCATAAATTATGACAAAGTTGACGAATTTAAAATCTTTGTAAATAAATTATCTACAAAATTGTTGAGTTCCAACCCAAAAGAAGGATTTTCCTATAAAGAAGTCAATTTTCTACTAATAGTTCACTCGTGGGAATTATATAAATGTGTATTTGATTTTTTTTTTGAATGCTTGAAGAAATCAGTGATTAATCAGTAATTTACTGATACAAATAAAGTATTTAAATGTTACATTTGTGAAATTTATGTTTGTTAAAGACGTTTGTAATAAATGGAGTGAAAAAATTGACTTGGAGAAAGGTCTCTCTTGACGACCTATGGCCACGCAAGGGGGGGGGGTGTCAAAAAAGCGTGACGCAGTTTTTGAGCAGCCTCGAACGTAAAAGTTGAATTTACAACAGAAATTATGAATCTTCGATGTTCAGCTTTAAACCAAGTGGCTGGTTTTTTTGATGCAAACACGTGATTTCTCAACCAAAAATGTAATGGTTCATATTTCAACCAGGAAGTAGTTTCAACAGTAGTTTTCAACATATTCTTGAGATTATTAACTAGAGAGATGGAGTTCCATCTAAAATGATAAATTTCCGTAAAAGAACTAAAGTTATACAAGTTAGTTCAACTATCAAACAAAAACTTTAATTTTCAATCGATAAGGGTGAAATCTCAACACGAATATCAGTTGATATTTCTACCACTAATATTTAAACTTGCAATAACAAAAAAATTACATCTAACAAGAAACACGAATTCCGATTCAGATCGTTGAATCCTCAACAAAAACAGAAAATTTGTCAACCAAACATTCGCCTTTCTACTCAAAAAGATGGATGTTTAACCAAGAAAGTAGTATAGCAAGGGGATTTCTGGGCGCAAATTCCTACCTTACCGGCTTCGAGACTCTTCTATTCAGTAGTGGTTCTTATCCATGCTGAGGTTCCAGAATATTCTTATGACATCATAGGATGTTCCATATATA
>WSXT02195313.1:0-19278 GCA_011762715.2 Neuroterus valhalla
ATAATAATAGAGAATAATACTTCCGAATAAATTTTTTTTCGAAAATGTGCTTCGTATTCAAAAAAAATTTATTGTCCTTATCATTCGAAAAAAAACACAAGGCATTTTTAACAATCAGGAAAATATTTTTCTCAAATTTTTTTTTTTGATTCTGGAAAATAATTTTCTTTCAATACTGATCAAATTTTTGGAAATATCTCAAATTAATTGATACATCATCTTGATTACACATAAAATGATTGTAATAATAATAATCAATAAGTATCACTAATCGAAAATAAATTTTTCACTTGTCGAAATTCGGAAAAATTTTATAGCGTCGGATACTTAAAAAATTTTATCATCCGTAAATTATCCAATTCGATAATATTATAAATAATCAGGTATTTCATAACTCTTCAGTTTTACAATTTCCGATTTTCACGTAGTCGAGAATGTCAACATTTCGGAAATGTTCTATTTCGAAAATTTTCTTTTTAGGGAATTGTACAGTGTCGCCAGTTTTATTTTTCGGGATTTTTCAGTTGCTTCCATAATTACTGTATTATTTCCCGAATTATTCTAATGAATTTATTCAAGAATAACTTCGGTAAGCTGGAATAAGAACTAGAAGAGAACATTCTTGGTTCTGTGGATTTAAAACTTTTTATAGTTCGAGGTTTCTGCAACAGATGGCGCTAGGGTTCAGTTTACGGCTCACGTGCTGACATGCTTCAGAAGTTTTAGAATCAGGATATACTCTGTCCTGTCCGGGACGGAGGACAAAGCATTCTATAACTTTGTTCTGGCGTTTAAATATATTGCCTTGCGACAGTTTATCCTTAGTGCAGATAACAATGTAATTTTTATTATTGAAAACATTTAGAGAAAGCAGCCTGAGTCAGATAATTTTACAAGTTTCAGAATTTAATTTATGATATGAAATATAGAGCAAATTCCAAGGCAAATTCTATTCAATCTCGAATGCGAAAGACCGAAAGTTTATTATATAATAATAAATAATTGCTAGACTCACGTAGAGGATCTAAATAAGTTCAATTTTGAGGACACAAAATATATTCCAATACTTATAGAAAATTATTAGGGATAAAATAAATAAATTGAATTAGGGGCCGTTCAGAAACATTGTATGATATTTTCAGTTGTAGAAGGGGGGGTTTCTCGCCGCATTATGACGAATCAAGGGGGGGGGGGGGGGGAGGGCGGAATGTATCTTCAGATGGAAAATTCAACCGAAAAAAAAATGTAATAATTAAAATTTTTCTCACTTTCTTTTCGTGCAAATGGAAACTGCAGTTTCCGGAAGTTTCATCCTTTTTGGTTCAAATTTGAAATGAGGCATCACAAAAGAGGTTCAAACAAAATCGAATAAAAATTCAATTTTGTTCCAATTGAAATAAAAATTAACAGTTTAATGTTTTGAAAGTTGGATAGTTTACTAAGGTTTATTTATTAGTTCTCGAAGTAAGTTTTGATAGTTTGAAAGTTTCATAGTTCTTGTAGTTTTAAATTAATTTAACTATGAATAAGGTTCTATTGAATAAATTATTAAAGCTCAACGAAAAAACCTAACTATTTTCCGTCGGAAACGCATTGGTTCAAAATAAATGCATTTTCTGTAAACTCTTCTCTCCTCACTTGGTTTGAAATTCAGTTTATGGATTGAAAATTAATTTATTTTCTTGAAAAAATAACAATTTTTAAAATCCTTCTTTTCTGGCTAAAATATAATTTTTAGAATAAAAACTTTAGTATTCTAATATTGGTTGGAAATTTCTTGACGTCAGTTGAAAATTCAACAATTTCGTTGAATATTGATGTATTTTGTTGTAAATTCGTTTATTTTAACATAAAATTATTATGGTTGAATAAATATTCAACTACTTAGTTGAAAGTCAAATAATTTTGTTGAGATCTCATTTTAATAGTTGAAGATAACTTTGGTTAAAAATTCAACTATTTTACAAAAAATTCGTCTTTTCGGTATGACATTTTTATATCTGTGGGGAACTCAATTAATTGTTTGAAAAAAACTTTTTTTGTTGAAAATTTTTGTGGTTAAATATTTTACTGTTTTGCAAATAGTGTTAACGACTTCAAAATGTGTCTTTTTTAGTTAAAAATTTTATAATTTTTGTAGAAAATTCATTAGTAAAAAAAAATTTGTTCAATTATTTTTTTCTCTTTTGATTGCAAATTTTTTTGTTGAAAATTTAACTGTTTTCTTCAAAATTGATATTTTCGGGATGAATATTCAGTTATATTATCAAATATTTTTATTTTGGAATTGGAATTCCATCTTTTTCGCTAAAAAATTCAACAGTTTGTTCGAAAATTTATCTTTCTTGGTTAAAAATTACATTATTTGGATCAAAATCCGAATTCCCAGTTAAAAGTTAACTTCCTTGTTGAAAATTCTTCTTTCGATTTGGAAATGGAACTGTGCATGTCTAGAGATTTAGCGTTTCCACTTTGAAAATTCAACAATTTCTCTGAAGTTTTTATTCGTTCGTAGAAAATTTAGACAATTAGGTTAAAATTGATTTTTTTCTAAAATAAAAAATTTTTTGTAAAAAAAATCGTCTTTTTCTTCTGAAAATTGATCTGCTAGTTTGAAATTTCGTCTTTCCAAGTAAAAAAGTCTATCATTTTCATAGAAAATCCAACTATTTGATAAAAATGAATTTTTCTTTGAAAGTTCGTATTTTTTGGGTTGAAAATTCAACTATTTTTTAGAAAATTGGTATTATGTGCTTCAAAATTAACTATTATGTTAGAGATATTTTTTTTCTGATAAAATTTTTATTATTTACGTAAGAGGCCGTTTATTTTACCATTTATTTGACATTTTTTATTTATCGTGACTGAATAATCTTCACAGGTTGAAAATCCAAATCCTTGTGAAACAGTCGTCTTGCAAATTAAGAAGGATTCGTCTAAATTAACTATACATTTACCTATTTGCTTGAAAAATAATATTTTTTGGTTGAAAGTTTATATCTTCTTGAGTATAATAAAATACTCTTTTTCAATGAATACGCAAACAATAAAATACTTAAAAAATTTCTTGGAGTTAAAATTTCGATTTTTTTTTTCAAATTTGACCTAGAAAAATTGGAAATATTTTGGAATTTCGAAATTTGACTTTTGTAAGAACCCTGATTAAGGAATTGGGAAATATCATCATAATGAAAAAAAGTCATATCATATATTCTTGAATAAACAATTGATTAATAAAAATTATTTTAAATCGGACAAAAGTTTTAAATCAATTTTAAGTGAATTCAAAGCTGTTGCAATAAAATTATACTTTTTAAAGCGGATCGAATAATAATCTTTGTAGTCCACTCTCGAGTCCACTTCATCCCCTTTAAGACTATAAGTAAAATCATGATTAAACTTTGTTCTTATTTTTAATACAATAAAGCAATTCCAAACCTTATAAAAACACTCATTTACAAATGTTGAAATGTAAAATCTTTTCATTCGATAATAAATCTGCATTTTTTTTACTATAAAATTAATAAGTTCTTTTTGAAAAATGAATATATCCTCCAAAAAGAATGGTTTTTGTTTGTTCCATGAAAGAAAAGAAACCTGACTTTTCCTTTAGTGAATAATAATTACAAAAAGAGATAAACTAATAATATATCGATAAAATTATTTATTTCATTTTTTTTCAGAATCCCTTCCCTGGATGAACTCTGTAAAATTTTTAGTCGCCTTTTCTTTTAACAAAAAAGGTAATAAAAAAAACCTCTGTCGTGGAAAACGAAGAGAGAAATCGAAAAACTTCCGGCTGGTTTCATTCAGCCAAACCAAACTGAAAGAGATTTTCGAAAACGAAATTAAAGTTTTATAACAGCTACACACTCGCGCTATTTGTTTCCAAAACAAAAATAAAATTATAGAATGTTCAATTCGTACAACTAACAAAGAAATTAAAAAAAAAAAAAACGTTTTTAACCTGAATTGGTGTAATAATGATTATGAGTCAAATCATGGTTGACTATTTATTTATAATAAGTTATTTATAAATCATTAAAATTCAAAGATAATGCTTCTCTTGATGATTTTTTATTGAAAGTAATTGTTTTCATATTATTATTGAAAAAGGGATACTTTGAAAGAGTTTTTAAATATTCAGTCTGATTCTTCTTCAAATATATTTCTTCTACTCTATAATAAAAAATGAAAAGGGGAAAATCAGAAAAGTTGTCTATTAATTTTTGTAGGACCGTAACAATAGGTAAAAAGATTATATAAAAATGTATATCATGTTCCAAAGAGTGGTTGTTTTGTATTATTAATTTAGGAAACAATTTAACAGTTTACTTTCTTTGACCCCCCCCCCCCCCTCCCCCCTTTGATTTTTCCATATGGAGTAGATTTTGAGAAAAATATTCGACAAAAGGGAAGAAAAAACGGAAATTCAGAAAAACCTCGATTTCAGGGAAGAGGGAAAAATTCAGAAAGGAAGATATTCAAAAAAGAATCAGGGAGAAGATTCAAAATTGAGGAAGGAAGATATCCAAAAAAGAATTATGGAAAAAACTGAAAAAGCCAACATAGAAAGGACGGAAAAATATTTTACAGTTTCCCGTTATTATTTTTCAATATAGAGGAGAAAAAAATTTCCAAAAAGGAACAGGGAAAAATTGAAAATTCAGAAAAGCCTTTAATTCTTCTTCTTTCTTTCATCTTGAGTAGGTTCAGGAAGAAAGATATTTAAACAAGAACCTCTTACGGTGTAGTCTGACAATTTTGTTTCTTTCATTTTCCTTCTATTTTCTTATATCATTACAATATTTTAAATATTTTATAATAAAAATAAAAAATTGAACTTTTCACTTGCGAAAGACAAAAAAAATTGGTAAAAAGTATCAGAGTATCTCTATTTTATTTTTTGGATTTATATATTTATTTTGATCCTTTGTATTTATTTGTATTTGTTTTTGTTTTCATTTATTCAAATTTATTCGTTTTATAAAAAAAGTTTAAAATTAAAATTCGTGAGACCAGGCGTCTGAAACCGAGTCTGAAACTCCAACTCAATCAATATTCTTGATAACGAAATGGGAACAAGAAAATAAGAATGAAAAACGTAGAACAATCTGAAAATATTTACTCAATATGGAGAAGCGCAAAATATATTAAAGAAAAATGAAGGAAACAAAATTCGAAAAAGCCGCATTTCTCAAATTGATTTTGAGCAAATTCCGAGGTAAGTTGGGGAATAAAGATTCAAAAAAGCGAAAAAAAAAAGAAATTCGGAAAAGTCACGATTCTTCAAGAGAAGAGAAAAAATTAAAAATAGAAAAAACTTAAAAATAATTTACATTCTTCAGCTACCCCTCTCCACTTTGTTATATTGAGTAGATAATAAGATATTCTAAAAAAATAGGGAAAAATTAAAAATTCGGAAAACCCGCAATTTTTACCTTTCATTCCAAGAAGATTCAAAATGAAAGACATCGAAAAAAAATCAGGGGAAAATTGTAAATCTGTGGAAGCCGAAATTTTCAAGAATATTATCAATATGTAAGAGGAAAATAAGAA
Organism: Neuroterus valhalla; assembly: GCA_011762715.2. Taxonomy (NCBI): domain Eukaryota; kingdom Metazoa; phylum Arthropoda; class Insecta; order Hymenoptera; family Cynipidae; genus Neuroterus; species Neuroterus valhalla. The sequence continues at coordinate 5,560 of WSXT02195313.1, forward strand.
AGAATAACTTTAAATTCGTACATCAAGATTAATATAATTTTCTCGGAATTTATAGGAACCTTCTAAATAATAGTTGTCAATAAATAAAGATCAAAAATAAAAATGTTAACTTGCGAGACACAAGCGAAAATGATGATAATAACTGTGTATCTCCATATTATTAATTTATTTAGATTCATATAACTAACATCGAAAGTCAATTAAGAATAAGAATTTGTCAGACTAAACTTCTAAAATTTCAACCCAATGAATTATCGATTCCAAGATGAGAACGGGAAAAGAAAGAAAAAATGGGAAAAACCTTCAAATTCCCACAGACCTACATCAAACTAAATATAATTTACCAATCCGCATCTTTCTCGGAACTAATAAGAACCTCTCAATCATTATCCCTAATCACCTCCAAGTCATTAATTGTAACTGATAATCTCCCTTCCCGTCCGGCGGTAAAAATAGATTTACCTTTCCCTTACACTCTTTATACCTCGGAAGTGTTTGATTCCCCTCATTTACATTCCTCCGTGCTAAATTACTTTTCGGTTTCGCGCGTTCCAGGTTCGAAAGGAGTCAGCCGAAAATATATTGCGGTTGAGAAGAGATAGATCGAAAGGACTCTTCAAGTTTAAACTCGAAAGAGTCTGAAGTCTCTAAACTGGGCGCGTGTGGGTTGAAATATTTAGAAGTGAAGCAAAGGTATAGAATAAAATAAGAACACGCAGTCGGGCCGGTTAAAGTAGGCTCATAGGTCCCATGCCATGTGTCCAGGCAATGTTGTCCTTCAGTTTATTGTGCCGCCAGTCAGCTGAATACAACAGTATGCAGTCTGGCATTCGTGGGCGTACTAGCGACTAGTCTCACAAGATAGGAGTGGGAAGAGACCGCTGTTACTGGTGGCGGGAGTATAATTTGTGACGGTAGGGATTTTCAAAGGGTGCGGGGAGTCGAAGGGGGAAGGAGCAACAAGGAGGAAGGGGAGATTCCTGCTGCCAGTCATGCAGGGAGCGTGACCGCCGGCCGACTCGTTTTCAAACCCCAACTCCCAGCATCGCCCGTTGATCGCCGTCCCGTTCGCTAGTCAGTCGCTCTCCGATCTTCGTGGAGGAATGTTGTTCCGCAGGATTCTCTCCGTAAAACTACACGCGCCGTTCTCCAGTTTAATTGACTAGTATCATTGTTTCCATTTACAAGCATAATTGTTTCCTGTTTTACTATTTCACAGTAAATATAGTGTGATTTTTCAAAAGTGTTATCATCAAAGTGTTTCTTGAAGGATATCAGTGATTTAAGTGTTTTTGTTTGCAATGTCGCAAACAATTATTTCCAGTGTACCCCAAAGTGGAAACTAGCGAAACAATAGTGCAGTGTAGTAATGTGCTTGTGACAAGACGTTTTTTTAGTCTTTCTTTGGTGATGAGCAAGAGATCAAAATGAATCTCGGACTTGTGATGCTGATCTTGAGCCTAGGCTTGGTAGCGGGCCGCAGCATCACCAGCTTGGAAGCACCGAGAGGTTGTTCTTGGCAGAAGGAGGGGAAGGAGCGAAACCTCGTTTGCCGGTTGAGGACGATCGCTAATGCACCTGCCCTCATCGGCAACCTCTCAAGTGTCCAGCTTGACACCGTCACCTCTTTTGGATTAGAGTGCAATGAGGCATTGTTCTTCGAGAGTCAGCTGGACGAGCCTCGTTTCTTGGCTCCTCTTTCTCGCCTCGAGAAACTTAGAATTGAATACTGCAAGATCCGTTACCTTCCCGGAGGAGTTTTCTCATCAGCCCGCAATTTAAGGAGTCTCATTCTTCGCTCGCACAATAGAGATTGGTCGTCGATAACGCTGGAACTACATCGGGATACTTTGCAGGGTGTACCTGATCTGGAAAGTCTGGACCTGGCCGAAAACAACATTTGGACCCTACCACCCGAATTACTTTGTCCCACGCCAAACCTCGGGAGTTTAAACCTCACGAGCAACAAGTTACAAGACATCCCCTCGCTGGGCTTCTCCGACTGGACCACTTCTTGCGCTTCGAATCTCGAAACGCTCGATCTCAGTAGGAATGATTTGAGTGCCTTGCCGGATAATTGTCTGAGTGGTCTGCGCAGTTTGACCATTCTCAGATTACAAAACAATGCAATTGCTGCTGTTGGGGACAATGCAATGGGTGGTTTAGTGAATTTAAAATCTCTCAACATGTCGAGCAACAGACTGGTTGCTCTGCCGCCGGAATTGTTCTCCAGGACGAAGGAGTTGAGAGAATTGGTCTTGAGCAACAATTCTTTATCAGTTCTGGCACCAGGTTTGCTCGAGGGCTTAGAACAGTTACAATCTCTGGACTTGAGTAACAATGAACTTACAAGTCGGTGGGTCAACCGCGACACTTTCTCTCGACTTACGCGACTGGTCATTCTCGACTTGTCTTTCAACGTCTTGACAAAGATTGACGTGCACGTCTTCAAAGGATTAAAGAACCTGCAAGTGCTCAAGCTCGAGCACAATGTGATAGACACGCTCGCCGGCGAGTGTTTCGCTTCGCTTGTTAATTTACGTTCCTTGACTCTCTCGCACAATAAGATCTTTACATTCGATTCCACCCATTCGGTGGGCCTCGCGAGTCTCGAACAATTGTTCCTCGACGACAACCGGATACGAGGAATAGAACGCGACGCGTTTAAAAATTTAACTAAATTACAAGACCTGTCCTTGAGCGGAAATGCTCTGTCGGATGTGCCGGATGCAGTGCGAGAGTTACAATCCTTGAAAACTCTTGATCTGGGCAACAATCGTGTTTCTAGGATCGATAATGAGTCGTTTGCCGGATTAAACGAACTTTACGGACTCCGTTTAGTGGACAATAAATTGGAGAACATTTCGCGCTCAGCATTCGCCTCGTTACCGTCGCTTCAGGTCTTAAATCTCGCGAGTAATATGATTCGTCATGTGGAGCAGGACGCGTTTGCCAAAAATTCAGTGATGCGCGCTATAAGATTGGACGGGAATCAACTGACCGAAATTCGCGGAGTGTTTGCCAGTCTGGCATCTCTTGTGTGGTTGAACGTTTCGGATAATAAATTGCTGTGGTTTGATTACACTGACGTTCCACCAAGTCTAACCTGGTTGGATATGCACGCCAATCAGATAAATAAACTAGGGAATTATTACGCCCGACAGGACAATCTTCAGATAAAAATGCTGGACGCGAGTTTCAACTTTATCACCGAGGTATCGGACATTAATGTGCCGAACAGTGTCGAGACCCTCTTTCTGAACAATAATAAGATCCGCAAGATCTCAGCTGGTACCTTTCTGCAAAAGGTAAACCTCGATAAGGTCGTGCTCTACGGTAACGAGATCCAGCACTTGGAAGTGGCCGCTCTAGAATTGCAACCAGTACCAGGAAATCGAGAAGTGCCCGCATTTTATATTGGTGACAATCCGATCTTGTGTGACTGTTCCATGGAGTGGTTGCCACGGATAAACGAACTCGCCAGATTACGGCAACATCCACGCGTTCTGGACCTTGATTCCGTTACTTGTGACATGGTCCACGCCCGCGCAGCGCCCCGACGGCCGCTGTTGTCTCTCAAAGCAAAAGATTTTGTTTGCCGATACGAGGCCCATTGCTTCGCACTCTGCCATTGCTGTGACTTTGACGCGTGTGACTGCGAGATGACCTGTCCCGATAATTGTTCCTGCTATCACGATCACAGCTGGTCAAGCAATGTTGTTGATTGTACAAATGCCGGATACAGATTCGTACCTGACCGCATTCCCATGGACGCCACCGAGATCTACCTAGACGGCAACGAATTGGGAGATTTGGGAAATCACGTCTTCATCGGCAAGCGGCGCCTCGAGGTGCTCTATCTGAATAACAGCGGGATATCTTTGATTCACAACCGCACCTTCAACGGAGCTGAGTCCCTCAAGGTCCTTCATCTCGAGAGCAATGTCTTGAGAGAACTCAAGGGCAGTGAATTTAATCAACTTGAACGCATGTCGGAACTCTACCTGGACCACAACGCCATCGCGATGGTTAACAATTCTACTTTCAACAAGATGAAGAATCTCGAAGTCCTTAGGCTAGACAACAATAGGATCGTGGACTTTCGACCGTGGGATGCTCTGACCGATGCTGGAGTTGGAGCTGCTGTCTCACTCGAAGGCAACTCTTGGAGTTGCGACTGCAGCAATGCAGCCCGTTTGCGCAGCTGGCTCGGTGAGCATCAAGGTGACCCTGAGAAAATGTACTGCAAGGATGGAGCAGAAACTCTGGCTCAGGCTCTGAGACGTTGCGGTGATCCCTCCACCGAGGCGGTCACACGAGGAATTCACGAGGGGCCTCTCGTCGGTGGGAACTTTGTGCCTCTTCTCGCCGGTGCTCTCGTCATCGTCATCGCAGTTTGCCTCTTCATCGCCCTGGCCTTTGCCTTTCGCCAGGACGTTCGACTCTGGGCACATGCCAAGTATGGCCTCAGGCTCGGCAAAATTGCATCCCCGCCCGAGGAGGAACGGGACCGGCTCTATGATGGCTACTTCATCTACAGTGAACGAGACGAGGACTTTGTCTCCAGATACCTCGCAGCCGAATTAGAACAATCAGGTCTCGCCCTCTGTTTACACTGGCGAGATTTGCCACCATCGAGACCTCAGGAAACTCTACCCTCTGCAGCAGCCGCATCCCGCCGAATCATCATCGCCTTCTCCCCTGTTTTCCTCACCAAGGAATGGCAGAATATCGAATTTAGAACTGCCCTCCATTCCGCCCTAGAGAACATTAGGCCCGCTTCGAGAAGACGGAGAATCATTATCCTCCTCGCTACAGAAGCACCCCTCCGAGATCCTGAACTTCAGCTTCTACTTCAAACTTGTACAGTCATCGTTTGGGGCGAGAAGAGGTTTTGGGAAAAACTCCGCTACGCCATGCCAGATTCCAATGATAAACGACGGGACAGCAAAAATGCGACCTCTGAAAGGAATCGCATCCCCGCTCGTTACACTGCCGCACCCTTGACTGCAGACGCATGGTCAAAACCAGTCAACAATCTTCTGGTGCCGATTCACGCACCCACACCAACACCAACTCAGTCAACGTACATGAGTTCTGCCTCCAGCAGAACTGAAGACGAGGACAGCGGAGCTGAACATCAACATCATCACATCCCAAGTGATTATAGTGCTTTGCATACGAGCAATATTCAACGTCCGGCAAGTCTCTCATCCAGGGGCAGTCATCTTTACAGTACCATTCCAGAACTTCCGGTACTCACGTCACCCAATTTTGGTAACTCGTCGATTCCAGTCAATCCTCGTACTTATTTTGTTTAAAAGAATTTTTCTTTTAATTGTATTTGCTTTCTAGTGTTTGATTCAGCCAAAGAGTTCATTTACGGAGAAAAATGGAAATCAGAAAGAGAGTAATGGTTCCATGGAACAGGTTTTGGAAAAAAATTCATTCTGGGGTTTTCCAAACTTATTCTGCTCCTAAACATAGAAAATAGTCTTTTGCGAATGATTACTGGACATCCGTGATTATTCTGGGATTACTGTTCTTCTGATCTCCATTTTTCTTAGTCTTACATTGAAAAAAATTAAAGGTGATTCAAATTGTTGCGGTGAGGTAAAAATTTATTATTCTACGTTTGGAATTACCTGAGATTTGTCATTGTTTATTATCCATTTCAATAGAAAAGTGAATCATCAGGTGACAAATCTCAAATTCAAGTTAACGGTTTTTACGGCAGTATATGACTCATTGAATCACCTTCACATATTTTTTTCTGATGTAATTTTTACTGATTTATAAAATGTTTTTCTTATTTCAACTTTTTGTGTAAATTCTTGTTATAAATTTTTGTTTCCTTTCTGCTAAAAAGTGTCGCAATGCCTTTGTCTTTCATTCTAAAAACCTGTTGGTTCAATCAAACACGCATGCATACTTGACTGAATGTTTAAAACTTGATGGAATGGTTTAAAAGATTGTACAATGCGTTATTTTTCACAGATTGAACCGATAATGATAATATAATTTTCTCAATTTTTTTGGAAACTAAAATTGTTTTTCAACAAGATCTCTCCCAAGATACTGGAATACTTCATTTCAGACTAATATTTAACTTTTTTACATTCTTCAAGAGATCTTATCGAAAAAATATTTTACGTGGTTCCCATATTTATGAAGCTAAAAGCTTCTAAAAGTTTTATGTGCTTTGTGAGGTAACAGAGATTGGTAGGCTTAAAAATGGAACTAAAATTTGCTGAGCAAACAATCACGTCCCAGTTATTAGTTACATAAGCCCACCTAAAAGGTGTAACTTATTTAACACTTGAAGAAAAAAAAAATTATTTGTTTCTTTGTTTGTTCAGCCCTTAGCACAACGCATTGTACAATCGCTGAAGACAGGATTTTCGTAAAAAATGTTGATCAATAAACAGAAGCCTTCCTTTGGCATTTATGTAAAATAAAGAGGCAATTTTGAACATTGTAGCAACATTTTTATGTAAAATACCAGTTCTCAAATCAAGTTTATGGGGAAGATTAATTCAAGGATTAGACCACAAATTCCAGTTTGCGGTTTATTCAGAGAATTAATTTCGATACGAATAAATTTGATATTCGACATTCATGGCTCAGGTATCCACCTACTTAATGGCAACCTGTTACGAGAAATGATTGCCAAGTTTATAATATATTGTTTCAATTTTGATTTTCAAATTTCTTTTTTTGTGGAAAGGATTATAACTGTGATAAGAGGATGAGACTAATCGAGATTGCGTGAATATTGTGTGTGATGATAAGACTTCCTTCCCAAAATTATGTAGTCAATATTGTGCCATTTTTATGGAGAGAATTTTTGCGCAAAGTTTATTTTCAAATGCAGCTAGGAAATGTTCTTATTGAAAAATGCAATAGTTTGTCGGTGTTAGTGTCTTCTGTAAACAAAAAGTTGATGAAGGCGATTCTAATTTATTCTGCGATAAAAAAAAGTTATTTATTTGTACAATTTTTCATTTTTTATGTAAAAAGAAAAGCTCTTGCACATTGTGAAGGCATTTATCAAAATTATTTTCACGATTGAGTATATAATTATTTATTTAATTACTTTTTATTTCTTGACAACGAGATAAAGTTTCTATAACTTTCTTTGCTAGTCGTGGTAAATCTTTCTCAGTGTGCATCAGTAAATTAGTTCACTTGTAATGTAACATCCGAGTTAACCTTTACGGGTAAAAGGTAGATGATTGAGTTTCTTGTTTCAAAGTTTTGATAACAGAGAGACATTAGCGTCGACAGTTATAGGAACTATAATAAGGTTTTCTGAGATAATGTGTTATTCGACTGGTTCGAAATGCAGCATTACTAACGGGATATAATAAACTTTGATGAGTTCTAGTGCATTTCGAAATGTGGACTCTGAAAGAGATCATTTGCGTTAAACGAGATTGGTACTTTTGTTCCGAAAAAATGTATATTTTTGCAATGCGATCCGACGGACAGCAATAATCAAGCGAGAAATATCCAGAAACAAATTAACTGTGTGACAATTTCCTTGTGCAAATCTAGAAAAGGTTAATTTCTGTAAATAGGATATAGTTTTATTACAATTGTGCATGTGGTTAATTTATCTCTGAGATAGTGTTGCAATATCGATGACGAAAGATCGGAACTATCGACTTTACTCTGATTTTCGACAATAAATGTTTCTTTCGGTGTTACATCGATTGTTTCTTTTGAAACTACATCAAGGGTTCCCTTCGATGTTACAATAAATATTTATTTCGATGTTACATCGATTGTTTCTTTTTATGTCACATCAATTGTTTCCTTTCATGTCACCTCAATCGTTCCTCTTGATGCTACATCGATTGTTTCTTTTGATTATTATTCGATTGTCTCTTTTTATGTCACATCAACCGTTCTTTTTGAAGCTACATCAAGGGCTTCTTTCGATGTTACAATAATTTGTTTCTTTTGATGCTACATTGATTGTTCCTTTTGATGTGACATCGATTGTTTCTTTTTATGTCACATCCTTTGTTTCTTTTCATGTCACCTCAATCGTTCCTCTTGATGCTACATCGATTGTTTCTTTTGATGTCACATGGATTGTTTCTTTTTATGTAACATCAACCGTTCTTTTTGAAGCTACATCAAACCTATCTTTTGAACCTACTTCGATTGTTTCTTCTGATGCTACAAAAATAATTTCTTTTGCTGCAACATTCATGATATCTCCTAAACCTTCTTTATCCGATGTTGCAACACTACTCGTGAGTTGTTTGAGTTTTCTGAAAAATTGTATTGATATTGCGGAATAATTTTTGCGTGAAACTTTGATTTGTAAAAAACTTTTGTACTCTAGCGTTACGTTAAATCGAGATTGAGATCATCACGTTTGTATTCAAAGAATCGAAGTGTAATATCTCGTTCCTAAGACTTCCGGTTGTCACATTGACAGTCGCTCGACGCTTACTAGTTTGTAAGGGGTGTATTGTAAATATTGTAAATCTACTTTTGTAAATAATTGGCGATGTTAGGTAGATAGAAATGCAGCGCAAAATTGTATGAATTATAAATAAATGATCAATGATTTAAAAGGTGCGCTGTTTAATATAAAATTGACTTATACTGTTGTACATATACATGCTCTGACTGTCTATTATATTGGCTCTTTAGTCATCTCCGTTGTAAAAAGGAATAATCGCTATTTGAAGGAAAGTACAGGAGAATAAAAAGGTTCTTTTCATAATAAAGTTGCACGTGTATGAATTTCATTACCCTTCTACAACCCATTCTAGTTTATAAAATTATAATGACTAGGAAAGCAAGCAGAGGTAATAGCTTCCTGACTTCCCCTGGAATTCTTTATTGAGTTATTGCGAAGCAAGAGTTGCATTAACGAACTCTTAGCTCTTTTAGCAGTTTAGGTTCTCAAGACGATGAAACTCATAATTCGAAGAATATTATAGTTGATATTTCGAACAAAAATTTGAACAGTTTAATTTATCCGAAGAGATGAATTTTCAACAAAGTAGTCCAACTTTCAAACAGATTGGAATTTTGAAGAAAAAAAGAATTTTTGATCGGAAAGATGATTTTCAAATTGAATGATTATGCTTTGAAAAAAAATTGATTTTGAACAAAGAAGTGCAGTTTTCCATCAAGTAGCTGAATTTCATCACTGGAGGTGATATTTCATCAAAAGAAGATTTCCAACCGAAGAACTTGGATTCAAACAGGAAAGTGTAATCCTCAGACAAGATATTTATTTTACAACCAAAAATACCAATTTTCATCAAAATACGTCAATTTTCAACCAAATATTAGAATTTTCAAGTAAAAAGATGAATTTGCAACTTGAATGATGATTTTTGTACCAGTAAAAAGGAATGTTTCACCAAAAAATTAAATAGTCGATGTTCCAACCAAATAAGATTTTTAACCAAAACACTGGAATTAAAATTAAAAATTTGAATCCTCAAACAGAGATAATTTACTTCTAATCAAAACAGACTTATTGCTAACAAAATACATTGACTTTGACCTGGATATTTAAATCTTCAAGAAAAGAGGACACATTTTTTTTGCTGTAAAAAAGATTAATTTTCAACTGGAATGATGAATCTTCAACAACAAAAAACGTATTTTGGACAAAGTAGTTACACTTTCGATCAAGCAGTTGGATTTTCAACCGCAAACGATGGATTTTCAACGAAAAATTTGAAAATTTATATTCTGACCAAATAAGATAAAAATTTCAAAACCAAAATTGTTGGATTCAACAAAAAAGGAAAAGTTTTTAACAAACTAATTGATCCTCAACTAAAGCAGATTAATTTTCAGCCAAGAAAGTTTCTTATAACCAAAAAGATTGATTTTCTACGGAGAAGGCAAATTTTTTAACGATATGGTTCAATTTTGAAATGAACAAAATGTCTCAGAAAACGAACTTCCAAGGGATTTTTCAATTCCCTACAATTTTCTAAAAATTATTAATAGCCAGAAAAAGGAAAACGGATTGCTAAATTCATAAATATGATACAGTTTTAATTTGTGATATTTGAAATTGATAAATATTAATGAATATTAATGAACAAAAAAAGTTTACTTTCAATCAAATAGTTGAATTCCCAACAAAATAATTGATTCCCAAATAAAGCAAATAATTTATCAACCAAGGGATTGCTTCTTTGATCAAAAAGAATAATTTTCTACAAAGAAGGCCAATTCTCAAGCTCCACTCGTATCTATTGTTTCCCTACGTACGGTCTAGTTTCCCAATATTTGACAGAATGCTTGTTTCCAAAAATCTTTTGTGTTGAAGTGTTAATGCCAATTTAGAAGAATCTCTGATCAGCGGAGTTACGGGACTATACAGAGGATAAGTGACCTATATTATACCTAATATTTAATTCTTTGAAATTCGTAGTTTTCGCGATATAACTTGGAGGTGTCCTTGTACACTGATGCTCCCCTGTCACTTGTTACCTTTCCAAAATTTTATGAACTCCAATTTTTTTTTGCTTGTTTAGAAACAGAAACTTTGCGTTTTAATTGAAGCTTAGTAATGTAACCAAATTATTGAAATATTACTGGGTGAAAGTTGATCTATATTTTGGAAGATTGCATTTCAACACAGAAAATGGACATTTTCAGTATTTTTCGTGAATCTGTATTTTTGTTGGTAATACAGATAAAAATTTTCTTCCCTATTCAAATTTTTCTTTGTTGGAGCTGAGTCGTTTTCTACGAAATTCAGCTCGTTCGTTCTTGGACATGTGCGCAGGAATTTTGAACAGTTTTTTTAACATAAAATGGGGACTGGGTTAAATTTCATTTCTAAGAGCATCACTAATATTCATGGTCAGTGGACAGGGCGAGTCGACAGGCTCCACTCGTATCTATTGTTTCCCTACGTACGGACTGTACGGATGAGTAATATAACCAAATTATTGAAATATTACTGGGTGAAAATTGATCTATGTTTTGGAAGATTGCATTTCAACAAAGAAAATGGACATTTTTGGTATTTTTCGTGAATCTGTATTTTTATTTTTAGATTCCTCGTAAATTCATGAGTTTCTTCAGGACTAATCTTGGTCACCGAAATGACCAATCTGCAGGAGACTGGTGCCCTCCTCAGTGTTACTTAACCAATATTAACTCGTTTGGTTCCGGCCTAACTTGTTTAACCTCTTTCCTCTTGTACCTTCCTCTACATGAAAAATGAATTATTTTGTGCGAATTTTAGTTTCTTGTTGGAAAATCATCATTATAATCAAAAAGACAACTGTTTCGTCTCCTTTTATTCAGTTGAAAAATCAAATTTTTATGTGAAAATTGAACAATTTCCATTTGGTTTTAAATGAATCCTTCATTAGTCACAAATTCCACCATTTGGTAGAAAATGCACATATTTGATCAAAATATCGTATTTTTTTTGTAAAAAACCAATCTTGTTCCTTGAAATGGAATCTTTTTCGTTGACCATTAAAATATCAAGTCAGACATTAGTATTTCTTGTTGAAATTAATCTGGTTCGAAATTCGTTTTTTTTTTTCTGGGAAATCACGTTTAAAACTCAAAATTCAAAAAAAACATGTTTCCTTGATAACATATCTTTCTTAGTAGAAAATTTGATCTTTCTGGATAGATAATTAACTTAATTGTCGAAAATTAATCAATTCGTCTTTTTAAATAGAAAATCAATCCTGGTTAGAATTTAAATTATTATGTTGAAAATGCAACTATTTTGTTAAAGATATATTCCTTGGTTGGAAATGCCAATTCATCCAAATGGAAATTTTCTTGAATTTTATTTGTTTTTTGTTAGAAAATTGGATCATTTGGTTGAAAATTCATCTTTGTGGGTTGGTAATTCAATTATTTAGTCAAGAATTCGACTATTCTGCTAAAGTATATTTTTTGGTTGTTAACAGTTAAAAGTTTCGTTGGAATTCGTCCTTTTGGATTTAGAGTCCATCTTTCTTTGTTGAAAATGAAACTGTTTGATTAAAATTTCTTTTTGTTTGGTTGAGGATTCATATTTACAAATTCAAAAAACAACCGTCTTTCAAAAAGTTGGTTTAGATAAAGATTAAAATATCTTCTTCAAAATTCATCCGTTTTGGTGGAAATTCCTGCTATTCCGTTAAGAATTGATAAATTGCAAATATCCGAATAGATATAGTAATTAAGTACCTCCTTTGTTAGGAATTAATCTGTTTTAATTGAATATTCATTTTTTTTCAAATTTCAATAGAAGTACAACACTCATCATACGCATTACGCGCATGTAAGGAGGAGTAGGAAAAGGGAATTTAATAGAGTAGAAGAGAAGGAAAGACATGGGAAAGGATGGACAGGCGAGAGAATGAAGAAGGAGAGGAGAGAGAAAATGAAAAAAGAGAAATGGAAGAAAGGGAAAAGGGAGAAAGGGAAAAGAGGAAAGGTAAGGGAAAGTAATGGAAGGAAAAGGAAGAAAGGGTAAGAGGTGGGTAGGTAGACAACGGAAGCAGAAGAAAGGTGAAAGGAGGAGAAGGCAATAGAGAAGGGGTAAGGTATAAAAAAAGAAAAGCAAGGAAAGGAAAGAAAAGGGAGGAGTAGAGGGGGAAAAGAAGATAAGAGAGGAGAAGATAGAAGAAGAGTTAAAAGAAGATAAGAAAAGGAAAGAGAAAGAGGGTAGAAAGATACATAGCGGGAAGGAGAGGAAGGGGAAAGCAGAGTGGAGTAGAGACAATGAAGGAAGGACGAGAAGGAAAGAGAAGAAAGAAAAAGAGGCACAGAGGAGAGAAGGAGAAAGGGAAGCAGGAAAGGGGGGAGATGAATGGAAGGGGAGGGAAAAGGAGAGAAGCGCAGAAAAAATTAGAGAGGAGAACAACAGAAAAGAAAAAAGGAGGAATGAAAATCATGAGGGGGAAGAAGTGAAGAGAGGAGGTAAGACTGATGTGAGACGTAAAGGGGTGGTAAAGAGAAAGAGTTGGGGAGGGAAGGAATTGGGAGGAAGAATGGAGGGAAAGTGTAAAGGAAAGAGAGAAAAGAGACGAGAAGAAGGAAGAGAAGGGGGAGAAAGAGGGGAAACAGAGAGAGAAAATAAAGAAATGGAACATAGAGGAGATAAAAGAAGGGGAGGAAAAGAGGAGAGGATAATATTTTATGATTAAACCATTAATATATTAATTATATCCCTGAGTTCAAAATCAAACTCCTGCATTTGAAATTCGTCTATTTCTCTTTATCTCTTCTCATTAGAAAATGTACCTCCTTTGTTAGTTTTGAAGATTCATTTTTTTTCAAACTTCAATAGAAGTACAACACTCATCATACGCATTACGCGCATGTAAGAAGGAATAGGATAGGAAAATTTAATAGAATAGAAGAAAAGGGAAGACATAGGAAAGGGTGGACAGGAGAGGGAATGAAGGAGGAGAGGAAAGAGAAAGTGAGGAAAGAGGAATAGAAGAAAGGGAAAAGGAAGGAAGTAGGGGGAAGGAGGAAAGGTAAGGGAAAGGAAGAAAGGATAAGAGGCGGGTAGGTAGACAAAGGAAGCAGAAGAGAGGGGAAAGGAAGAAAAGACAACAGAGAATGGGTGACATATAAGGAGGAGAGGAGGGGAGAGGAGAGGGGAGGAGGGGAGAAGAGAGGGGAGGAGAGGGGAGGAGAAGGGAGGAGAAGAGAAGAGAAGAGAAGAGAAGAGAAGAGAGGAGAAGAGAAGAGAGGAGAGGA
>WSXT02195324.1:0-19277 GCA_011762715.2 Neuroterus valhalla
TATTTGTATGTTGATGGTAAAATTGGCTTTAGGGTCACAAAAGAATTGAAATCAATTTGTCATTGAATCTGACGTTTTGGCCTCTGTGATGGGTCCTCATCGGTGATTTATTTCTGAAATTTAAGTACAAAGAATTTTTGGTTCGTGAAAATATATAATTTTATAGTGAAAATTGTTTTTTTAGGTATAAATTAGGACAAAAAACGTTAATTTTTATGTCAGATCGGACGTGAGATAAAATTATTTTCAATTGGGATTAATGAAAAAAGGCGATTTTTTGTAAATTTTTGAAACAAAATATAACTGAAACTGATGAAGAACCTTGAAATTCTATTACCGATTGCATATTCATAAATTAAAGATTGAGAGGATACAACATGAATCTCACAATCCCACTAAATAAGTTTTGTTATCGAATTGCTTTACAAGTTTTCTCATTTTTCATTTTTGAGCATTTTTCATTTATTCTTTCAACAAACAAGAGAAATCATATGGATAATCATTTATAATTATATTGAAAAATAGTAAATAATTGAAATGCCATAAAAAAATTATCAACTTTAGGTTTAAATAATATTTGTATGTTGATGGTAAAATTGGCTTCAGGGTCACAAAAGAATTGAAATCAATTTGTCATTGAATCTGACGTTTCGGCCTCTGTGATGGGTCCTCATCGGTGATTTATTTCTGAAATTTAAGTACAAAAAATTTTTGGTTTGTGAAAATATATAATTTTATAGTGAAAATTGTTTTTTTAGGTATAAATTAGGACAAAAAACGTTAATTTCTATGTCAGATCGGACGTGAGATAGAATTATTTTCAACTGGGATTAATGAAAAAAGGAGATTTTTTGTAAATTTGTGAAACAAAAAAAAAAACTGAAACTGATGAAGAACCTTGAAATTTTATTACCGATTGTATATTCATCAATTAAAGATTGTGAGGATTCGACATGAATCTCACAATTTTACTAAATAAGTTTTGCTATCCAATTGCTTTACAAATTTTCTCATTCTTCATTTTTGAGAATTTTTCATTTATTCTTCCAACAAATAAGAGAAACCATATGGATAATCCTTTGAAATTATAATGAAAAATAGTAAATAATTGAAATGCCATAAAAAATTATCAAAGTTAGGTTTAAATAATATTTGTATGTTGATGGTAAAATTGGCTTTAGGGTCACAAAAAAATTGAAATCAATTTGTCATTGAATCTGACGTTTCGGCCTCTGTGATGGGTCCTCATCGGTGATTTATTTCTGAAATTTAAGTACAAAAAATTTGCAAGAAATAACAAATTCTTTCGTCACCATTAGTGAACAATTTGAATTGAGTTTGCACACTAGCATAGAAGCGTCCTATACGAATACACAAATTCTCAGTAACAGTTCGAAAGGCAACGATAATAGTGCCTAACCCTACTATGTGCCGCGCGAGAACAGCAAAAAATTTTCTTTGCAGCATTATATCTTTCATACTAAGCGGCCAATAATTGTTATTTTCGAAATGGAATTCACACGATATTTTTCTGTTTATCTGTAGTTTTTAGGCTCAATGGTAAACTTCGTTTCTATACTAGACTTTGTAATGTAGTGATTGCCAATGTTAGCTATTGGAGACCCATGCAAAGAGTACTAAACATAATTGATCGTATTTGACTTTTGAAACGGTCAAATCAGCTGTATAGGGTTTGAATCGTTAGGTAACAATATTTTCTACATATCCTGGAAATTTTAGACAATCCGTAAGTAATAGGTCTCATTTTGTCGCAACTACCTTAACATACAAATATTATTCCAACTGAGGGTCGACACAACTGCATCCTTCAACGTTAACTTTAAAAACAAGAAAAATTCAAATAAAATAACAAATAAAAGATAATTGCAATGTAAATTATGCACATACAAAAATTTCAAAATTATATTTAATTGAAAAAAAGAAAGAGAAAGAATGTTGAGCTCCATTCCATCAACGAAACTTGGAATAATTTAGTACGGCACAGCGCTCGCAATCCAGCACTACCAACTACCGAGTGGCGGTGCGCGCAACTTTCAGACGCCACGGTGAGTGAACAATTGCTCTTACAAAAAAAAGTTTCAAACAAAAATTGTAGAAAGTCGTATGAATTACAACTTTTGTTGAAAAGTTTTTGCGATAGCACCGAAATGAAAAAATATATTCGATCTAAAAAAAATTCAACCCTCTTTTTATTTGTATAATCGATTTTTAACCAACAAATAAGCAAAATACGAGAAAACATCAGATGTACTGATTTGTAGATATTATTTTTTTCTTGAAAAGTGGTATCTTCTATTTTCTTAAATAAATTAAAAATACGACTGTTATACGCGATACAGGAAATCATCCCTTAATTCAAGATGGCGGACAACCAAATATGTTGCCCCCTACCTGAATATTAGGCTACAACTGCAATATGCTTAGATACGCATTTTGTTAAAAAAAGTCAGAGATGCCCAGCCACTTCGGGAATCGAACCCGGTTCTCCCTTATATGAGCCAAGGGTTCTATCTTCGGAGCCACCGCAGCTCTTGCGTATTTTCTGACGGGAGATGTATTGGAAGCAGAAGAGTCGTGTTCTCAAAGCTCGTGGGTGGCACGGATTTTGCGGCATTTATTCTTGCAAATAAAACTTCATAAGTCACCAATCCTGAATGCAGCACTAACCTTTGATCACATATTGGGGAATCTATAATTAAATATAATCTTTCAAATTTGTAATTTTGAAATCATTCGCAAGTAAAAGTTAGTATTTATTGAACTATCTGCTCTTTAATAGAAAATTTGAGCGATGCTGCGTGCTTCCCGAGCAAGTTTAAGATCGCAACAGCGAATTCAGCAATAAAATTTTTCACGCAATTCAACTGATTCAACCATCTCATCTTCTGTGGTATCTGAGTCCGAGCCACCAATTTTTAGTTCATAACTTTTATTATTCAATTAGTTTTATTAATAATTGTTTCGAAATATCTATCAAATCTACCCAGCAACCTCAATTTTTTGGAAAAGCAGATAGTGATCAAATCATTTTTCCTACTCAGTCAAATTCAACAACGACCGGGCACCGACCAGGTAAGCACTCAGTAACGACCGATGCCTGACCATATTCGGTAGTTTTTTGTTTGCCAGAGAATTGAACAACATGAAATTCGTGATATAATTTTTTGCTAAGTGAATAAAATAGAATTGTAAAAACTCTAATTCAGAATACGCCTTATTGTATTGCCTTACTGTGTGCCAGACCGATTTCTAGTTTGGTGGTTTTAGTCGTTATCGTCTGCCGCCATCCAGGAGGTATTTCCCCAGCGATATAAATAAGAACCGTAATGCCCAAGCGGCTCGGTATCACCTCCAACCAGCTCATCGCTTGATTTCCCCAATTCTCGTGGCGGACCCGATGGACCAATGTATCTGACCACATCACCGCGATACAGAGGTTCTGACTCATTAAATCGATTCTTCATTTCCTCATGGGAAACATTTAATCTGAATGGTGGGTCACTTCGTTCACTGCGATTGAAGATTGTGAAAATCAATACTTCACCTGCAATCAATGCATTACAATTATTAATTTTATTGCCTGAATCAGAGCTAGGATTCCTTGGAGATAAACCAAGAAGTTTATGAGTCATCAAGTAAATTTACTTATTATGATTTTGTGCATTTCATGGAAGGAAAGAATTCCATCCAAATTATTTTTTTTCTTTTATAAGCCTATTCATTTTTTTCAATTATTATTTAGTTTTTCAGTTTAATATATTAGAAGCTTACGCTTGTTATCAATTGGAAATCATTTTGAATAAGATACAAATTTTCTGATAATTAGATATAATACAAACAATGTCTACTTTTTGACTCTTATGAGGTATGCAAGTCATTGAGTATCTATCGTTTCATTTTTTTTTAAATAATTCTGTTGTAATAAAATGCATAGGTCGATTATGGTAAAGGTTTTTAGATGAAACTTGATAACAAATCAAAAAACTTGTGCATTCGATACAAATAAACATGTCAAAATAAATAACCTATCCTATCGATCCAACATTTTGTGGCACCACGACACTTAGTGCATACAGATGACGGAATTCCACAAAATTCCTCTCTGAATATTTCTTTATTTGAAGCTCTTTAATCATCATCTGTGATATTATATGCAATCAAGTAATTCATCTTTTCGTGCTTACAAGCAGCATTCAAGCATTTGATCTTTTCTTCGATACTAGTAATAAGTTCATTTTCTTGCTGTGGTTTTAGTTCTTCCTTTCGTTCCTTTGGTATGGTTTTCTTAGCTTTGGTTTCGTTTTTTTATAACCTTTGCCCTTAGTCTGCTTTGCTTGGTTTCTCGGGATCTTTTTTATTCTGATTTGTCTTGAAAAAGGTTCTTGCGATCCAACCAACTCCTCGTTGGCATCTTATAATCCTCAAATCTTCGCTGCTTTTGAACAGCGTTGAGGCCAAAATTTTACTCAATATTCGCGCTCGTAATTTGTACAAATTTTCAATTAAATAATCATTCAAAAAATGCAAAACAAATCCCAAAAATGAGTAGTGCTCTTTACTCGCTAACTTTAAAGCAACATATGGATTGATATGATCATTGTAACAAATTAGCAACAAAATATGCAGCCAGGCTCATATCGATAGCTCTCTCCGTTCTCGAAATAGTACATGATGCTGCCGTAGCTCAATTTAGGGAATGGGGCAACAGTATCTGGAAAACGGCATAAGCGACAGAAACATTTCTTGCGTAAAAATTAGGCAACAAAATAGCAACAAAATATGCCGCCAGGCTCATATCGATAGGTCTTTCCGTTCCCGAGATAGCGCAAGATACTGCCGTAGCTTAATATCAAGATTAGGGACAACGCGTTTCTCGGAAACGGCATGAGCGAAAAAATCAATTCTTACGTAAAAAATTAGCAACAAAAAATGCTGCGAGGCTCATATCGATATCTCTCTCCGTTACCGAGATAACGCATGATCCTGCCGTAGCTTAATATTGAGGTTAGGGGCAACGCATTTTTCTTCAAACCGCATGAGCAACGAAAACAATTCTTGCGTGAAAATTGGGCAAAGAAATAGCAACAAAATATGCCGCGAGGCTCATATCGATATCTCTCTCCGTTGCCGAGATAGCGCATGATCCTGCCGTAGTTTAATATTAAGATTAGGGGCAACGCATTTTTCTTCAAACCGCATGAGCGACGGAAACAATTCTTGCGTAAAAAATAAGGCTAAGAAATAGCAACAAAATATGCCGCCAGGCTCATATCGATATCTCTTTCCGTTCCCGAGAAAGCGCAAGATGCTGCCGTAGCCTAATATCAAGGTTAGGGGCAACGCGTTTCTCGGAAACAGCATGAGCGAAAAAATCAATTCTTACGTAAAAAATTATAGCAACAAAATATGCAGCTAGGCTCATATCGATAGCTCTCTCCGTTCTCGAGATAGTGCATGATGCTGCCGTAGCTTAATATTAAGGTTAGGGGCAACGCATTTTTCTTCAAACCGCATGAGCGACAGAAACAATTCTTGCGTGAAAATTGGGCGAAGAAATAGCAACAAAATATGCCGCAAGGCTCATATCGATATCTCTCTCCGTTACCGAGATAGCGCATGATCCTGCCGTAGCTTAATATTAAGGTGCTTCATCAGCGATAGGCTTTTTTCGCCGCCATTTTTCTGTTACACTGGTGAATTGTTAGTTGTAATATTTTTCCCGCCTCATCTTTAGACCCAAACGGGGTCCCGACCAGAAAGGGGCCATCCATAAATTACGTGACGCACTTTTCTTTTGTTTAAATAAAGATGAAAATAAAAATGCCGGGATGCCAAAAGAGATGCAACGGTGTAAACAAAAGAAAAATGCGTCACGTAATTTATGTACAGCCCCAAAACTTTTTTCCAAATATTGCGTTGTTGTTTTTTATGTTCAAATTAAAAATCAAGCAATTTTTGCGCCTTTTAAACGGGACCCGTCGAACACCTCGGATGGGAGTGATGCGCTGGACTGGGAGTAACGTTGATGAAAAAAGGAGAGGGGAAGAGTGTAGACGGATATGGAGGGATTAAGCTCATGGCAGTAGGATATAAAGTTTACGCAGAAGTGCTCAGAAGGAGGCTGGAAAAACAGGTGGAAGAAAAGAAAAGTATACCACACTACCAGACAAGTTTTAGGAAAGGTATGAAGACTTCGGAATACATCCTAATGCTCAAATTTATAGTCAATAGGAACTTGGCCCAGAAAAAAGGAAAACTAGTTGCACTGTGTATGGATCGTTACGCAGCATTTGACTACGTGAACAGGAAGATGTTATAGAGGGCTATAAGAGAAAGAGGAGTTGATGCAGTTTTGATAGAGAGGATAGAGGAAATATTTGTGGAGCCCGAAATAAGGGTAAAGACAGGGCCGTAGCAAGCTCTTGCGACGCCCTAGGCAAATTCCGAAATTTTCGTGCGCCACTCTTCTTTACCATCCTATAAAAGTTTTGTTGGAAATCCAAGGTTTTGCGCCTCTTTTGTGATGGCACCTAAAGTAAATGCCTAAATTGCAATACCCACACTATGGCGCTGTAGGTGAAGATGTGAGAAAGGAAAGAAGAGGAATTTCGGGCATAGAGGAGACGTAGAAAAGGGTTGCGTAAAGTAAAGTACGAATTTAATATTAATAACGAGGAGGTGAAATTGGTAAACAGTTTTGTCACCTAGGCTTTTGTTTTGAAGCAGGAGGGAGAACTGATCTGCAAGTGAGGAAGAGATTAGAATTTACGAGTGGAGTGATGAGACAAGTGTGGAAGATAGGGAATAGAAAGTTTGGGGACATCTGAAGGATGAGCTCGATGTGCTAGTATGGTCATTATTAAGTTATGGATATGAAATCTAAGGATGAAAAGAGCATAAGAGAGTGGGAAGTTTATATGAGAGATCTCTTAGTTCGGTTATGGGAGTGAGTTAAAGCTGTTTAGGTTATATACTGAAGGAAAAAATAGGGGAAGAGAAAATGATGGTCAGGCAACTGAATAGCTGATGCAATTTTGAGAGAAGAAGTTTAAAAAAGGGAAGAAAAACAAGATTGCTCAAGCTTGTGTCTCATAAATAAAGAGAGGAGGAGTACCATGGAATATTCGAAATGCGGGAAAGAGAGATAGGAAAAAAAGGTTGCATCTGGCATGCAAGTGTGGGGTAAGGAACAGCAAAGAATAGACTAAGAGATCAAAGCAAGGAGAGGAAATATGAAGAAAAATCTTGGATCCAAGGTACAACAGCTGGTATTGGATGGTCAAGGGAGAGGACGAGACGGAATACCTGGAAAAGATGAAAAAGCAGAGCAAATTGAATAGATTGGTAGGATACAGAATGAAATAGGGGTCGGAAATGGATAAAATGAATGGAAAAGAATTGAACGATACATGGTTACAGAAAACGAGAAAGAGTCAAAAATGACTCTCAAGAACAAATGTCAGGAGAAAGAGCATGGAAATTCGAAAACAATTCCAATCCATTCATATATGAAAGGTCATGGGTGAAAGATCTTCGTTTTTTTCCTTTTCCATTCCTTCTCCTTCTCTCTCTTCCCTTCTCACCAAACCCTAAACATAAAGTAAAGTACACTGTTTCCTCTAAATAATACTTTTATTTCCAACAATCATTTCATCAACAATTCTATTACCATAAAAACAAATTAGAAAGAGCAACACAGTTTATGGGTAGAATCGTTTTCATAAATTTATTGAATTTATATTGTTTTCAGCCGGGCTACCATTTTTACAGGTTTTCAAATTTAGGAGAGTCTTCACCAGGTATAAATACAAGGTATAAATCCAGCATCTGTAGAAGACAACACAGTTGAGGGTTTACGTTATTATGGGAATTTTCATAATTGATTTATGTAATGATGACCAGGATTTTGAGAATTTATATTATAAGGAACAGGATGTTGAATATTCACATTATAAAACTGAGGATTATGGGAACCGGGATTTTGGAGACCAAGATTTTGATGAAAAGGATTTTGAAAGTCAGGATATGCAGGATCAGGATAATGAGGTACCGAAGGCTTGGGAAGTATCGGAACAGGTTTTTTAGTAGTAGAATGGATCCTTCTAGCTTTTCGGCTGTTTTTTCGACGAGCTTCTTTAGATTCTTGGTTCAGGTCGATTCCAGGGGCTGGCCTCTTCCGACTCTGAGTCTTTGTTAAATCTGAAGGAAAAAAATGGATATCAAATCATTTAGGAATTCGATACTGGTAGTAATTCGCAGTTTCCAAAAATAAATTATAATTAACTGTACACGGAGAAACCCAAACACCAATGGTTGTTGTTTGCTGGAGAAAAAAAACCCGAAACAATACTGAACGCTGCGTAAGAACGGTTCATTAATGTTCACGCAGCGGCCAGTGATTCCTTACGCAGCAATAATAGAAACATAACTGAATCGTACTCGCGCGTCACTGGCCATAGTCTACGCATCAATAGTTGCGATAATCTCACCCAGATTGCTACCATCACAATATTAACCAGTGGAGGAAGACAGAAAATTACGTTGGACATCCCACTTTTGTGAGAGCGAGTTACTGCTACCGCCATCACTCGTGGACACGAAAACTTGCAATATAAAACTATTTCCTCACCAAGGACGCTATTGGCAAATAATAAAAACCTTAGGAGGATAATTTTTCTTTCTACCTGAAGTAACCACGGCCTTGATAGTTTGCCAAGGGCACCAATAAAATGCAATTAGGCTCCGCGGATGCGGATTGCTGCGGATTCTACCAAGATGCATGGTGCGAATGGAATATCTAATTCTATCCGGTATTCCAATACAAAATGATCCATGCGAATTCACTTTCGAAGCTCCGTTTCACTTGGAATTAGAAAAGATGTCAAAAACACTTAAACAATAATTAGAATTAACCTACATAATCAAACCTATAAATTCGAAAACAAAGAAAACACTAAATTTTAGAGCTAATCAGTCTCGGAGTGAAATTAAAAAACTGTTGGTCACTCTTTGGGCCAACGAAGAGAACCAAGAACATCATAAATTTCTGGTTCATGGCTCTAACGTAGTATTGGGATCTTTAGCACCAGGCGTAATACTTTATCTGATTCAAGGATATTTCAGCATGATTGATCGCATGTCAATTGCTGTCCTTAAATCAAAGGGCTGCAGAAGAAGATTAAAGATCCCACCGCAAGTCACGCCTGAGGGCCAACCTTTCAAAGGAGTCGACCATTTATATGAGGTGGTCAACCTTAAGGGGATTCCGGAGTTATTATCGTCGGTAAAGTAGGAACCATTTTTTCTGATAAGAGTGACGAGGAAAATTGGACATGCTGTTGCTCCCTCTGCGTTCCACGCATGGGAAATCGCGAAGTCGTTTTTCGACTCGATCGCTAACGATAAATCAATTTTCTCTCGACTCAATTGATTGAAAATTTCATTTTATCAAGCGCTCTGGTATGTGTTTGACGGAAAATGGACCGTAATTATGTAGAATGGACCGATATATGTGAGCAGTCGGAAAAACAATATGGCAGCGCCCATGGCAAGTGACAGCTGTAAGAAGAATCTCGCTCGTGCTCAATTTTCAGCGCTTTGCGAACATCCAAATGACCAGGGCGCTTTATTGAATGAGAAACCGAACGATTTGTCGCAAAAAAATTCATTTTCCTCATTATGAAGATACGAAAAACGACTGAGCATTTTTCCATATGTGCGACGCAGAGGGAAGGGCGGGCCTTGGCGAAATCGTCGACGCTTGTCAGTCCCGAGTAGTCACGTGTGAGTGTGGCTCGTTGTGCATGTGTGGTCGAAATAATCATAATGGCAAAGCAAGAGCAGGGACGTATTTTTTCGTCAAATTTGATGGCATAAATATTTTTTATTTTGTTTGAAGTTGAACGATATTGCTTCAAATAATTATCTTAATAAATTACTGTTGCGGCTATGAAATTAGGTTACTATATAGGAATAAAAAATCAAATTTAGCAGATATATAGTTTTGGCCACGCATTTAAAAAATTTTCTAATAACAATTAGAAACGTGTTGCAAATTCGATTTTCGAACAAAATTGATAACACAAAAAAAAGAAAATTTGAGTAACAAAAAAAGGGAGAACGATTTCCACGAGTAAAACGCGCTAATGTGTAGTGATCATAGATGACTGTACCAAAAAAATTTTAGGCACGTAATGGGAAATGTTTCAAATATCTCATGAATAAGTCCTAATTTGTTTCAAATTATCAAAGAAAAAATTCTTACACAGCACGATTACCCGATACTTGGAGAAGTAAAATAAGTGTTGAGATTTTTCGAGAATGTATGATTTTTATTCATTTTTTCTAATTATCTTCCATGTGTACTGGAACAAAAACTAGAGTTTCCAAAAAGGCATATTTTCAATTTTTAAATACTTGTTTTTCGCTATAATCATTGATAATCATATGCGAAAATTTGGAAAAACATGATAGAAACTTTGAAAAAATTTCACTGAAAGATGATTAGTCATTCAAATTTGCAAAAAAAAATGTTCACTAGACAACTACGACAAAGTTTGGGAAGAAAGCAAAATTTCAAAAAAAAAAAATTTTTTCTTGAGGGTTTTTTGTACATAACAAATAATATAGAAGAATGGACCAATAATGTAATTTGCAAGTTGAAATATATACAATTTCAAAATTTCAGACATACGTGAAAATCAGTTGCGATTATGAATCGTAAATTGAAATATTATTTTTGTACATATTTACAGACATAATAGCATTTAAATGAAAAGTATAATTGACAAAAAGGCAAAATAAAATTTTCGATATTCGTCATGTTTATCGATGATTGATTCCGAAAAAATCTAGAAAATAATTCTAAAATGTACCAAAAATCTCTCAAAAACAATATAATTTGTTTTAAATTCCAAAGCATGTTTTTCAAAAAAAAAAATTTACAAAAAAATTTGAAAATTTGAAAATGTTTGACTGGAAAATTGTTTAAATAACGATATAGAGATTTATCACTTCATGTTTACCCTTTTCGGGTTTTGACATATCTATGTTCCCCCCTTCCACAGGAGATCGTCAGACATTGAACCCTTCAACTCGAATCCCTTCCCGAAATCCCCAATAACTCCAACTCTCATAATAAGCCTCCAAGGAATGCCTGACGTGCTCGATCCTGTGGGATTTTTAATCTCTGAAGCCCCTACCATCTGCAGCCAGATTTTTTATACGTTCGCCTGAAAATTTGGTCAGAGGAGAGGAAAACTGCAGAAAACCGAAACTCCTGAGCGCAGTCGATTATCAACAGACGAGTTTAGATGAAGGCGTTCGATAGCATCGAATGCCTACACCGATCCTCAGCGTTAAATCCCCCGCTCGACAGTAAATGGTAAAAACACGACTAAGCGAGAACCCCGAACAGTCACCCGCCCGAGCGCTAACCGCGCCCGTTCATGCTTGACATTCGAGATCACGCCCAAGTCGGAAGTTACCACGCAGCTACTGCTGTCGGTTGACTTTGGGGAGGGGGTACTGTATATAGGGACCGGGTACGCAATACCACAGCGTCAAAATGTCATCAACCCACGTCGACTCCAGTACTAGCATTACGGAGCACCAACGTACTCCGATCGCCAAAGCTAAGCAGCAGCCGACTCAACTAGCAGGCGGATGGGTGACTGAACATCAGATTCACCCAAGGCGTCTGTGGCAGGATTTGCTTGTGGTCAGCCATACTGACGAGTTCCTCACAAGCAAATCCGGGACGAAACGCCGGAGGTAGATATTACTACTGAAAAAATATTTTTCTGAAAAAGATTCTTTTCAGAGTAAATTCTCTCGTGACCCTGAAGCCAAGTTTACCATCAAGCATGCAATTATGAATTTAAAATGAGGGTCGATACAACTACATCTCTCAAAGTTATAAATAATCATATTTGATTTATGTAAATTTCACAAAAACAATTTCTATAAAAACTTACATGAAAATTATAATTTGTCAATGAAATGTTTAAAAATTATTAATAATCTTCTTATTCATTACCGTATGTGTACTATTTATAGTTATCATAATCCAAACAATATTTTTCGCCCATAAAGTGCTTACGAATGTACCGCCGATTGTCGCAGTAGAAATATTCGAGAAAGGGGCGCCGGAACCTTCGCTACGTTACTACTCAAGTAGGTCCCGATACACACACACATTCATTCGGTAGAGGCGGCACCGATCGTGCTTCGAGGAAACACGCTTTCGCCGAAGCCTTCGGTAGGCAAGGGAAGGGGGGACCTATACCGCCCGATTTTTCTCCGGAATCCCCTTAACGCCCAAGTTCATCAAACCGAGCCTGGAGGATCGTCGTCCACGCAGCAGTCACACTCTCAGTTGGTTCCAATACAACTAAACTCTCCTATCCTCCTGCCGATAAGTGTCTCGCGAATTGTGAAAGTGTTAAAAAAAATACATTTTATGTATCATTTCATTTTTTCCATGTCTTCCACGTATAAGCATTAGTTACTTAGATGAGAATCACATAACAAGAAACGAATTATATGGTGGTGCAACTGTCTTTCATCTTCATATAATTCGACGGTTTGGTTTTCCGGGCCTATTAAATTCAATTAAGAATCCAAAAAGATAAATTTTCGATAGAAAAAAAAGTTCGAAACGTTACTTTCTGTGTCCCCCTAATTCCTGTTGTCCGCCATAGTTTTTGGTGGAATACACCCTTCCTCCTGGTAACGTAGTTTAGAAACGGCGTCTCTAATACATTTCAATAAGTGGAGTTTGGTTCCGGGAAAACAATGTTGAGCCTCTCCTCCCTTTTTGATTCTTCCCCTTATCCCTCTCTCTTGCTTTCAAGATTGACCGGTGAAACCGGAAATGAAACGTGGTGACCCTACTGTAAATAGTTAATTTGTACACACATGGTTCCGCAGTTTCTTCATTCAGAGGATTAGAAGGAATTCCCTTGAGATCTGTAACCGGATCCTTATTCTTGAATAGTTGAGGCCAGCCCGCGAAACTCAAATCTGTGAAAAGCAATACAAATTTCAGCTGGTGATTTCAAATTATTATTGATTCCATTTGATTGATTTTTTGAATTAACATTCGATTATTGATCAAAGTAGCAATATTAAAAGCACGTTGGAGCGCACTTTCCACATATTTATTTGAAGAAGGGCTTCGAAAATTGGAATGCTTCTCCAAACAATTTAGTAAATATCTTAGTGAACCTCCATAAAATTCAATTTGAAACTCTACCATTTTGGACGTTTAAGTTGAAACAAGTTTGCCTATCAAGAAAATTGCACATTTTCTGGCCTTGGACATAAGGTAATCTCAGTGGAATTATTAATTCAGACTTCAAGTTCAAAATCTGGAAATCCTCCAATGTTGTGCTGATTCAAATTTAAAACTACACAGCAAAAATAAAGTTTGAATGAAACACTCGTTTCAGGGTAGCGGAATGTCGTCAGGGATGGGTCGCTGTCAGGGCTAGGATACTCCTATATTCTGAAAAAGAAGCTTCGCGCTATCTGTAGCATAGCATGCTATTACTCCGTTTGGTAATCTCTAACTTCTTCGTGCATCTCTTATGTCAGAGGTTGCTTGGTTAAAGAACTGTATTGTCGTTTAATTTTAAATACCTTGAAAAGTTTTGTCTAGTTCGTCGTGATTGCCTTGAAACACTAAGGGAAAACATGTCAATGCTAATGTTAGTATATATTTCTTACTTATAGATGCCCCTTAATAATTTCCCAGAGGGAAAAGTTGAAAGTCCAACTTGTTTGTCTCTGGAGGGAAGTGATATTAAATGGTGCTTGTAATCAGGGTTGGATCATCTTTGTAGTCTGGTTGGGACATATAATTTTTTTTCTTTCAACCAGGGAAATCATTTTTTTGCAACTGTTTTTCAGTACGTCAAACATGAAATAAATATATTTTTCTCACTAAAATACTTATATTATACTTATACTTACACTTATCAATTATAGAATCAAAAATTCAGAAAATGAAAGTGTCTCCAAAAACAAAAATAAATTTAGTTAAATAATAATATGCAAAAAATGATTAAAATGAAATAATCATAACATAAAATAAAGAAAATCAACAAGTCCAAGTTAACATTCGTGATACAACAGAACCTGACTGAATTTTCTTCGTTAAAAGTCTGTATTATTGAATAAATAAGCGATATAATCCTTTATTTGTGAAAAAATGATTTTGGTACAAATTACGCAGATTTTTACCATGTTCCAAACTTGATTACATTTTTTTGTTATTAACTTTTTTTTTAATAGTGCGCGTTGCTTTGTCAAATCAAAAACTTTCTTGTTATCGACTCTACTTTCATATGAGAGAGAAATTACGACCAATTCCAAATGTAATCGAAAGCTAAATGGGAAAGTCTAGAAGTGTCCCAACCCTGACGACAGTCCCCCAACATTTACCGGCAACTAAAATAACCCTTGGTGGTGTACGTGTTGCCAAGTTAAGCAGGGTGTGATTCGCCGACCACTTGGGGTACGGAGTTTCATTTTGACAACTTTGTCGATCATACACCATAGTCTGTAAGCATTGCAAGGTGCGTTATTTGCACCTTACAATATTGGGCCACAACTCTATACATGCAGATAGCGTGCATGCATGCGTGCAAAGCAGACCATCTTTCCACATGGTATATATCATGGATGCTGTCCCGGATCAGCATCTTAACACAATCATCTTATTCAAGAACATATTCCAATTTACGGCTTCAACTCGGCCCGCATTTGTGACGGCATCAACTATTCAGGGTATAATACAGATCAGGTCCGAATTTGCGACGTCATTTACTATCTAGTATTTGATAGAGATCAGTGTCTGCAGGCCTCCTATCAATTGGGAATAATGAAGGTGATGTCTCTTACTTGGCGCATCGGTTATGGAACCAAGATAGCCGCTTGCATATTCCAACTTAATAGAGAGTCCTTGTTTGACATAATGCAGTGGAAACACCACCTATACTTCAAACATCATGGCGTCAATTCGCAATATTACCTCACATAATTGGCTTATAGTACCCAAACTGACATGGGTATAGTCCGGGAGCCAGTGACAGATTTTTGTCAGTCATTTCCTCTTGACTGACAATTCGTAAAATGCCTTATTCAATAGCACCATAAAGTGCAGTGAACGTCAGCTGCGGAACTATGGGTGGGTTGGGCAACGGCAGCCACCCACGCATGTAAAAAAAATATTTTCAACAATATTTTCTCGGCTAAAACTTTGTCACATAATACTTAATCAAATACTAAAATGAAAAAACGTTAATGACGCAAGAGTCAGAACTTTCTAGAAAAATTATAAACTCTTCGACAGTGATGCTTTCAATTTTCCAAACAAGATGATCGATGGATCAGCTCTGCCATCATGCGAATCAGAATTGTATAATCAATCTTTGTGGAAATATTTCGTAGCACAAATTCTGACGCACGCACATCTGGCAGTTCCTACCACTGAATCTCCTCCGGAATATTGCTGGACAGAGGTTGCTGATAAATACGGCTTTAATTGGTTCACTGGAAGTCAATTACCATCAACAATAAGTGTTATCACAATTCAACAAGAGTAGGTATGAAAATTTATTTAGTTTCATTTACATTACTCGTTTTGTATTGAACCTCAGTACCTACAATCTATTTGTTCTTAGATAACGACACTGATGATGCTGATGATGATAATGATGATGCACACCAAAGTGTGCACGAAAGCGTTTAATAACAACAAATACGTTATTTACTATCAATTAAGAAATAAACAAATAATAGTTCATATAATGAATGATGCATTGAACTAAACGGACGGTGCGCACACCTGGCTTCCGCGCCATGCGATTCGATGCATCAGCTGACAACCTTTCCATCAACGCCCAGCCAGCTGACGTATATTTTCATTCAAAGGATAATGTAAAGCATCACCTGGGAAATTTCCAACCGAAAGGAAATCACTAAAAATCTTTTTTTTTTCATGTTTGTATGCGCAGCTGACGAGGAAATCGTCACTGGCTCCCATTCTATAAAGCAAACACCGTTCAGATTCTAACTATAATGAAATTTACTCCGAGTTATTGGTGTGATGGTGCAAACAGAAGACATCAGTTGCAAACAATGAAGAATCAAACAGGATCTTGAACTTAGTCACGTAACCTTGTAAATTATTATATACATAATAATTTAATTATACTCACTGATGGCATTGAAGACAATCAGAAAAGTGAAGAGGAGAGAACAAACAACCCTCATTTTTTCTAGACGAAACAAACTCCTTCCTTTAAAATTTCTCGAAATAATCCTTTCAAAAAGACTTCTTTTGTTTTTATACCATTGGGCAATAACAGATTAACTGTTCTTGACTATGCCAAATTTCGTAAATTGTTTATTGAACAGCGATGTCACGCAGTGAATTTTGGATGAAATGAGAAATTTTCTTACATTACGCAACTATAAATAGATTTATGGCTTTTCAGCCGCCACCTGCTAGCCTTCTTATTTTAATTTATCTTTTATAGGACAACTGTCAATCGGTTTTTATGAACAGTATACAATTATGAAATTGATTTAAGACTCAGTTTCATCAGCTTACAAACATTACAAATTTTAATTTATAATCTGTGGTGATAAGAGTGAGCTCTTTCATATCTAGATAAAAAAAACTTCATTCTATAGGAAAAAAGCCCTTAAATCACCCAGAATCATGATGCGGCAAGTAGGAAAAAATTGCTTTGCTTGTTCAAAAGACAGATTCTTTACAGATCAGTCGAATCCTCAACCAAAAAATACTAATTTCTACGAAAAATTAGTATACAGCCATATAATGAGCCGTACAATAACCAAGCGGAGTTTTTAAAAACATCCCCCCCCCCTTCATCCCTTTCGACGAATCTCATCACGTGAAACTTGAAACTCCCAGTGTAAGGTCAAAAATGCAAACACTCCTCCCGCTCCTTCATGTTTTGCGTGAAATTTTCCTCTTCTATCCCCCTTAGGCAGACGTCTCAATTAGGACACAAAAAATTGGTAAACAATATGTTTCAAATTTTTAACAGATTTCGCATTCCAAAATGCTCTCAAAATTGAAAAAATAGGGTGATTTTTTACTTGACTATGGAAGAACACAGAGTTTCTCACCAAAAGCATAATTTTTCAAGTAATAGTTGAAGTTTCGAGGAACAAATTCATTTTAGGCCAAACAGTCATATCCATAACCGAAAAGTTGAATCTCCAAATCAAAAAGCCGAATTTTCCAAAAGACAGTTGAGTTTCCAACAAGGAAGATGAATTTTCAACCAAAACCTTTCCTACCAAGGAAGAAAGACTTTTTAATCAAGAGGAACATATCTACAATCATATCTACAGATCAAAAGGAAAATTCGAGTAAATAATGATAGTCAGTTAATAAGAAACAAACATAGAACAATATGACTATGAGTGCAAATTTTCAGTTTCATCAAAATTTCTTAGATAATTAACAGCACGATTATGTTTTCTTATTGACAGTATAAATTATGATGAATCAAATGAATTGTAATGAATGAAAGAATGGAAAAATAATTATAGTTTATTCCAGAGAAAGAGGTTAGGTTAATGGCTGAATGATTTCATCATTTCTATATTATTTCTAGAATGATGAAGATTATCATTGCTCTTACTATCTTTTATAAAAAAAGGAATTTAATACAATAAATTGACCAAAGCATAAATACAATTACTAATGAATGATTAAGAGAAAAAATAGAGTAAAAATTATATTCAGTTGATAAGGAACAAATATGAAACAGTATTACTATGAGTGCAATTTTTCCGGTTTAATATTAATTTCTAAAATAATTGGCAGAAAGGATTCTCGTCGCCAGGTGGATATTTCCAGAGTTTTACTGCACTGGTTTCTTAAAATATCCGGTATGCTAAAAAAAATCTCCTGAATTCGTCGCTGATTGCTCAGAGCAGCCGCATACGGCACAAATGACCTTCGTGGAAACGAAAAATTGCAAAGTTAAAATAACAAAATTGAGGATCACTGTCAATTACCATACAAAACAAGACCAGCTGCTGTTCAAATATGGCCGATTTGTCAGTTCGGTGCCAGAGGGGTGCAGGCGGAGAGTGCCGTAACGTCACGTGCATACCACCTGTACAGGTGCAATTGGGAAGAGAAAACAGAATTTCAAGTTCAGACCCATGCTTAAATGTGTTTTCTTCTCGACTGAAAAATCTCTCTCAATTAAACAATTCTTTCTATATTTATCTCTTTTGTAAAGAATTTCATCTTTTCAAGTTGAAGTTGCATTTGCTTGATCAATCATCCATCTGTTTTTGCTGGAAAATCTAACTATTTTATTGTATATTCGTTTTCTTTTGGTTGTTGGAATTATTTTTCCAAATGAAAATTATATCATTACATTTCTTGTTGGAAGCTGATGTCCCATTTTCAAATTCACACTTTGTATTTCAGGAATTTAAGCGTAAGTCTGAATTTGAAATTTGACATCAACTTTCAACAAAAAATGTAATGATTTAGTTTCCAAATGGAAGAATAATTTCAACAACAAAAAGAAAACTAATATACAAAAAATAGTTAGGTTTTCCAACAGAAACAGATTAATTATTGATCAAGCAAATGCAATTCCAACTTGAAAAGATGAAGTTTTCAACGGAAGAGATAAAAGTGGAATGGATTGTTCAATGATGAAAGATTTTTCAGTCGAGAAGAATACACATTAAAGCGTGGGTCTGGATAAAAAAATTTTATTTCTCTTTCTGATGTCTCTTTTTCTTATTGCACCTGTACACGTATCTATAGTTTGTACCATGAGTGGATGCAGAGCACTTGACTTCCGCGAGCATTGGCGTTCTAAGTACATGCATGGCATTATAAAAAAGTTTTAAAAACATTAGAAATTTTTGATAAATCAATTTCATATATTTGGAGGGTTGCACGGCATGACCCTGTGAGTGCTATTGTTTTGAAAACACGTTTTAATGGCTAATTAATTCTCTAAAATTCTACCGGACATTGGCGTAAATGTATAAATCTAAATTCGAACCAGCAGTGGGTTTTTGAATCTCGTGGCATTCCATAACCATGTAAGTACCATGGGCCCTCCTGCGCAACACTCATGCGCATTCGTCGTCAACGCAGTTGGCTCAGTCGCGTTTATGCACATGTTGCCGGTCGATTTGTTTGCCATTTTGCAACTGAGAACTATCGAGAGAAAACGGAA
>WSXT02195335.1:0-19277 GCA_011762715.2 Neuroterus valhalla
CAAAATAGTATGTACAACTCGTGGAGAATGGTCGATTATGAACTCGCATTCTTACCGCGCTCGCTTCGCTCGCGCGTTAAACGAATGCTCATTCATAATCGACCATTTTCTCCACTCGTTGTACAATATACTATTTTGTATATGAAATGATTAGAGCTCTTCCCATTTATAATCGGGAGCATAGTAATCTTTATTTCTATTTGTATATTATTAATTGACAGTGCAAGTTTAACGTGCGCTTTAGCGCTTATTATAATGCTAATATTGTAAAATTGATGTTTGAAATTTGTTAACTATCTAGTTTCAAGATCAAAGATTTCGAATAAAAATTTTTTCTATTTCTAAGATCAGACAGAGAATACCAAAAATGCATTTCATACCGTTAGAAAATAACGAATACAATTTAAAAGTACAAAATTTTACACTTCTGAAACAATATAATTGAGCGATTTAATATATTAATAATTTATAAAATTGAGTTTAGAATGAAGAAGAATGAAAACTGCTCTTTAACTCTAATACTTGAATGTAATTATAATTCTTAGTTTTTTATAATAAAAAAAAATCCTTTTTACTTCTTAAAATGCAATACCTACGTTTAATACTAATTATTTTTAAAAATAAATCCTGAGTGTGACGTCCTAGTTGGAAGTTCTGATACTCCGACGACCAACGAAGATAAAAAATTGCCTACGAGTACAAAAGTCCGCAAGAATAAAATATTCCATAAAGAAAATGATATATCGAAAAATGTATTTCTTCTAGACGAATTAAGATAATTTGAGAGGGAAAGTGAAGAAAGTAGCAGTAAACATTGTTGCTAATATATTTATTAACTCCTTAAAAGGACAGTTTTGCAGAAAAATTCCTATTGTTTTTAAAATTAGGCTCTAGCATAACAAAGACGAATTAGTAGAATATTCAAGTGCAGATTGATATAGTAGAATATGTTCAAAAACCCTCACAGTATATCCCAGAAACTGTCCTCTCAGAACAAGTATTTTTCCTCAGAAAAAATGAAGAAAACAAATAATTGACATTGAAAAGTTTTTCTCGAAAAATTGATAACTCTACTCTAAAATGTATAATTTCCACAGTGTCGAAGTTTGAAAGAAACTGAACATTTACTCCTTCAAATCATTCTCAAATAGCAGTCTTCCCTAAAAAACTGAACGATTATGCTCATCGATGCGGATTCATTCAAGCTGTCTTCGGCGATTTACCTTCAATTTTGTTTCTGAAACTATTTTACTATGATTGACTTATCGAATAAATTAAAGCTATCGGTTTGGATTTGATAATTTGGATTCGATAAGCGAACACAAGGAGGGAAGAGTCAAAATCAACTTAATATGAAAAGAACATATAATTTCTTTAATAATAAGTAGCAGTAATGATAGCGATTAATAATAATAACATGAATTGTTTGGCATCGTATGGTTGCTTCTGTACATCGTTACTTTGTGGTGTATTGAATCGCTATTATGGATTATTACCAGTCGCCATGTTTGCACTGTTCATTGTTTTTTTTATTTACTTTTATATCCTTTTATGTGGGAAATCCACTCTTACCGGTAGCGGAGAAAAATGTCAATAAACTGTATAAGTGATTTCTTACGATAGCCGTACAAGTATTAATCGCATTAATTAAACGACAACAGTTAAACGAATATAGAAATTAAATAATAGCGTACAAATAACTACAGTTAAAATCGGACCCATACAATATTGTAACGCATACCAATGGCAATTTAGTATCTACTCAAAATTCAAATTATCAACGCAATTAGAATAATCCTAATTTTCCAACAAAATGATAAGACACGCGATGGTACCAGCGTAACTTCCATCCAATTTAACTCTATTGCGAATAGAAGCACCAAAGTGGAAAATTTGTGTTGAAAATGTATTCGTTTTGTAATTTAATATCTTGAAAACAACGAAAGATACTCGCACACCACCATGATTTGATTGCCACCGATTTTCTTACTCTCTCGAGTGACGTACAACACAAAAATCACGGCGATCACAAAAGTTAACTTTTTTTAGTTTTTAAAGGCTTGCCCACCCTAATCTAATTTAAATGTACACGTGCATATATCTTTCCCTTCGCAAACACGATAAGTTTACATTTAATCTAGAAGCGGATCTCGGGTTGCGACTATAGTGGAACAAGAATTTCTTTTGGTACTGTTCACTCATCGACTCCTCGATCTTATTTCCAACCTTCCCACCAGTAAGTCAGAAATCTTCAAGTTATTGTTACTTATTTCCATTTTTTTTTTATATCCGTATTTTTTAGAATGCGTTAATGATATCTACAATTTCGTGAGTCTTGAAATCTTAAAAATTTGAAAGAAGATCAAGGTGCCGATTAAGGTTTTCGACGGATGCACATCACACCGATCGATAGGTATTTCAAAGTACAACTTATAGATAGTTACATTTTCTTAATCTAAGCGTATCAAGGGACGGAGCGTTGGACAGATTAAGGTCTCCGATCAAAATTGCACCGTCTACAAGATACTCGACATTTTTTTTTACAGCGAGGATCCTCGAGATGAGACTTTTGTTGGTTTGATTTTCTCTATCACAGCTTCACATTGCGTTGTCCAGCGCTTACCCTCCAGGCTCATTTTAAAAAATAAATCCAACAAAGTCTCAATTTACAGAGCTCTCAGTTTCCTAAACTCTTAGCATTCTAGGTAGGGGAGAAAGGGGAGGGGGGAAGGGGTTACAAGATATTTGAAAATAGCTTAAATTTTGAAATCGAAAACTGTACTACACGTTCGCGACAGACTTCCGATCGAACGCTCGTCCCTTTCGACAACATGTACTTAGGCTACGGTTCAAACGAACTTCATTGCGACACAACGACTCTTTTAAAGCTAAAGTACAAAAGATAACATAATTTAAAGAGAAAACGATATGTGTCCTTACTTGCTAGATCAACACACTGTCTTTCACAATTTTGATGTGTTGCGAGTCGAGCTTTTGGAAAATTCGCACACCTTCGAATTCCCTTCCCAACGAAAAACGGATCCCAAATCAAATACCAAAATGCGAGTCCAAAAGAAGCGATATTGAGCAAAAAGCATTCAACGTTTAGCACAGCATCACCCGATTTCCTCTTAGAACAAAAAACAACTCACACGACTTTATCTTTACGTATATTCGGTTGAGTGTTTTTTTAAAATTCACGTGAGTGCCTGCAAATACGTTAATATCCTCTAATTACGTTTCCTCGGAATGTTTTCTTGGCGATCGGTTAGTACAGTAAAGGCACGCAATGAATGGAAGGAGAGTCAAAAAGGTACCAAAAGCTATCTTTCATTTTTTCGCGAGTGTCCTTCATGTTATGACGAATTAAGCGTGCAGGAAATTCCGCAAGGTGACAATTTTCAATTTTTCTAGACTGTCAACGAAACTGATAAGCGTGAATCGATTGTGCGATAGATCAACCATGACTTTTTTGCATTTTGTTCTTTTTTTCATCATCTTAACTGAGTAGGACCACTAAAAATGGTCAAATTGAATTTTATCAACACCGTAACAGATCAAGTACAAAAATTCGAGTAAGCATATATACGGACATTCGAAGACTAAGAGAATCTCTTACACTCTATTTCGAAAAGGCTATCATCCTAATTATACCATAGAACAACCCCTGAAGAGCTATGACGAAAAGCCATTGAAAAATGCACCATACGCGAGAAATAAGAAAGTTATGTTTACAATGTTCTTTAGCCCGTTCCAAGTTTAGAATCACTACGAAGCGCTAAACGCGACACACATTATACGGGGTTACTTTTACGATAATCTCTAAGCGTTAATTTCATTAACATCCCCCACTAAACATCTTCCAATATTGCAAGTAACGTTTCTTTTCGATATTCTTTTACTTTTTCTCATCTACCATACTTTTTTAGATTATCTTTTAAGAGATGTGATTATAAAAAAATATTAATCGTCTCATTATCTTCTGTTAAGAGGTAGATATGCAGGAAACAGAAGCTGCTTTCGTATATTTCGGTTTGTATATTTTTTTATTTTTATCTTCTTCGTGACTCGTACATTACCAGGGAAAGAGGGTTCGAGATCTTTCCATAAAGGTTCTCTGAAACACTCCTAACAAACTTACAGAACTTTTTTTCTGGAAGACTGAATTTCCTTGAAGATTCAAGTCTTTCCGAAAAAATCGTTTCCAGTATCTCAGAAAAACTGAAACTGAATCGTTGGAATAGGAAAGACCTGAAAAGAGCCGTCAAACAATGAACAAAGAGACTACGGAACAAGAAACCTAGAAAACAAAGAGTTTTGGAAATAAGAGTTCCAAGTGACTCGAATTAAAATCATTCTTCCTATCTAGAGCACCTAAATTGCGAAACATACCTAGAAAATAGTTTAAGGATTAAAACAATCACCTGGCCTTACGAAACACGCAAACGCCTACACTTAGATTTGCCTCGTTTTCTTATCAGAGAAACCTAAGCGCTAGATTTGGTTAACTGTCCTCCAATTGTATATTTACAATTACATTCATAAATCGAACAGTGTACTAAAAGAAGGAAATAATCTAAAACGTTAATGGAAAGGTGGCGTTACAACTATACATATTACATAAAGTGTGTATTTATGTAAGATATAACTCCGAATGCACACAGACGCGACTGGTTGCACGTGCTACAATTTTACAATCGCGATTAACGATTCCATACATCGACTCAACTCAAACACACCTAATTGAATCTTCAACTAAAATAACTGGATAGAGCTCAGCGTGCTTGGTGTCGCTTGACTAACAAGGATTACTAAACGCAACAATATATTTTTTTTTTCATACCGCAGAAGAGAATTCCTGAATTGAATCCATCAAGTGCGTGCAACCAGCTATCTTCTCACGCCATTCCCCTTATGTGGTAATACATTGAATCCTAACTCGATTAATGCAAAAGAATTAGTTGCGAGCGATGCAAAAAATGCGTGGTAATTAAAACCTAGGCTAACTAAAAACATCAAACGGGGGGGAAAAAATAATGAACAGGCGAGGAGTCTCAGTTTGAATTGTCTTGTGACGCAAACTTGACGAGAACTCGTCTTTGATTGCAAACAATGCTAGACGTCTTCGTTGTCCCTCTTTGGCAGAAGCTACAAGCGCGACTTCTATGGAGAACTTTCCAGAAACCGTCCTGATGCTTCCGAGTATATCCGGTGTGATAGGTGGTCCTTTGTCACGTTCGAGGTTCTAAGGGAGGAGGCCAATTATCGGCACGGATTTTAACAAACCAGTAACGTGACGGCTGGGAGTTGGACCAGGACGAGCCTTCTCGTGGATGAGAATTGGCGCTAATGCACCTGGGCAGCATCATGGCGTCAATCGCTGGTTGTACTTCCATTGTTGAAATACTCGCCAGCGTCGCCTCGGCAGATAGGACACGTTCGGTTGGACTGCAAAAAAAAATATATATTTTATTAGTTTGGAAATACAGTTCCTTGAATACAGCTGCAAATATTTTCTAAGTAGAAGACCAGGGTGGCGATTTGGTGGACGATTTCCAATTCCCGATCGTATCCCAGTTTTTCAATTTTCCTGGTCAACTTGAAGTAAAATACTTATTTTTGTCGCAGAACGCAAACATTGATTTTTATTCATGACGTTCATTCTAAACATCCTTTAACACAACAGATAAAAAATTGCAAAATAAATCAATTTTGCAAAGAATATTCAAATTTTCGACAAAAAAAAAATCATTTCTTTTACGACAATTGGAACAGATTAAAAACATCAATTTACGATAACAAGAAAAAAAACGAATTCCCAACCGAATAGTTAATTTTTCAACCGAGAAAACTAATTTTCAAATAAAAAGATAAATATTTAACTGGAGAACTTCAATTTTTAACTATGAAGGATGAAGATTAATTTTCAAGTAGGAAGAATAATTTTCCAAGAAAAAATACGTTTCAACAAAATAGTCGGATTTCGAACTCAAAAAAATAACTGTTTCCAACCACAAATGGAACACTAAAATTTTTAGTTTAAAAAACCAGTTTCAAACCAAGCATAAGAGTTTTAGGCTAGAAAAAGGAAGTTCAACTGAAGAAGTTGAGTTTTTAAAAAGATAAATTAACTTTTGCTGAAAAAGAGACATTGTCAATTAAAATTTGAGTACTCAAATTTTGAATTGAGAAAATGGATGTTAAACTGAACAATTGAAGTTTTAACTGAAACTATGGAATTTTCAATTGGAATAAGTAAAATTTCAGTTAGAAAAAATACTTATAAGAAAAAAAAACAACATTCAACAGACAAAGAAAAACTAACTTTCGAACAAATTATTACATTTTCATGCCAAATGATAAAGAATAAAATGAAATTTTGAATTTTTAACTAGAGCAGTTGCATTTTATACCAAAAAATACAATTCTTCAACAAATCGGTTAAAATTTAAACTATGAAAATGAAAATTTTCAGACAAAAATGGAACAGTGACATTTTTGTCTTGAAAAATTAATTTTAAACGCAACATAAGTTTTCAACTAGATGAATGTTCGATTAAAATGAAAAATGTTAGACTGTATAACTTGAATTGTTAACCGTAAAGAAGAATTTTTTAAGAAGAGTATTAACTCCCGAAAAAAAAGATAATTTTCCACCAGAAAATCGACTTTTCAACAAAATATGTCAAGTTTCAACGAGATAATTGCATTCCCAATTAAAAATGAGAAATTTTCACTGAAATGTTGAATTTTGAACTAGAAAAGAACAACTTTCCACTAAAAATGAAGCAGTTAAATTTTCAGTTGAAGATATCGATTTTCAAAACTGATGAATTCTCAAGTATAATGATGAATCTTCAACTGGAATGGATTTACTCAATGCGAAAGGATGCATTTTTTACCACAAAGATCAATTTTCTACAAAAAATGCAAATTTTCTACTAAGTACATAAATTTTCAAAGAAATAGGTTAATTCTCAAATTCAAAAGTCAATGTATTACTTGAATTTTCACCAAAAACAGATGAACTGGTTTTTGAAAAAGCAGTTACAATTTCAACCAGCAGACGTAGATTTTGAATCGATATAATGCAACTTTAAAATAAGAATTTAACTCTCACCAAACAAGTTTAAATTTTAAACAAGCAGTTGATTTTTTAACTCAAAAAAGATGACTTTGCAATGAACAATGTAAACAAGTTTTCTATCATGATTCAGAAATATTTCTTCTTCGGAATACTACTTCTACTGTAAAGATTTCTTGAAATACTTTCTTCTTTTAAAATTAAGAAGAGTGAAAATTGTGACGAATTTTGAATTGGAGGAACGATTTTCTGAAATCCCTCTCTCCTAAATCCAAATGATACTTATTTTAAAAAGTTCCCGTTCCATGCACAAAAATTCCCTGTTCCAAGCAAAATTATATTTCTTTACCGAAACTTCCTGTCCTGAAACAAAAATTATAATTTTTCCCGAAATTCTTTGTCCCATCAAATCAGATGAATCAACGGTTATTTAAATTTTCTAATTCAAGCCTCAGAAACTCAACAATTTATAATTTGAAGTATTAAAAAAAGCTGTCTGAAATAATGAATTTAATTAGGAACGATTCTCGATTAAAAGCATTTGAAAGTGAATTTAAAAGTGAATAGTTTCGATCAGGTGGTATTCCAAAGACAAATCACTACAAAATAAAGAATTGCGAATCAATTGCGAATTTAAACTTGCATATTATTTAGGCAACAGCACTTACACAATGTTTTTAAAGAGAGTAGCAACATTTTTATCACGATCTGAAAAACACTATTTGAATAAACGTATAGAGATTAATGCTAATAATATCCATGCCGAAGCCCTGCGGCAGCCATGTTTGCTAAAATACAGGAGCGCCTCTTTGCCTGCGGAGGACGTTTTCTTTGCCGATAGCTTACACAATTTGAAATAATTCAAAGTAGAATCTTTTAGAATTGTACAATTTCCAAACTATAACACATTAAAATTATAAAATTCAAAATTAGACGCCACTGGAATTAACCAGAATTGAACAATTATCATTTCAAGGTTTTCAATCGAAAAAAATTCGAATCAGCATTCCTTAAACTTTATATTATCAACGCTTTTTAAAATGAAACGATTCTTCGTTTACAGCAATAAAAATGCCATGCATTTAAAAAGAAACACTGAAAACTGTTAAATTACTGTACAAGATTCACCGATTGACCGGCTGGAATTGTTGAGTTTCTGAATTATTTATCTTTATATTATTTAACTAACTAGACTATCAATTAGAAATGGTACAAATCATAATGTTGCACTGAAATTATCCAATTTTTAGTATTTTATCCAAGATTATTCAACAATAAAGGATTCAATTGTAAATTGTATGATTTTTAAAGTTTTATTTCCCTGTAATACAAATGTGAAGATGTGAATTTTTCAAACTGATATTATGAGATAATCAGGGTGGCGATTTGAGGGACGATTTGAAATTACCAGTCATTTCCCCCGTCAAGATTTCCAATTTTCCCGGCCAACTAAAAGAACCATATTCATATTTGTCGCAAAATGCAAACATTCATTTTATTTATGACGTTCATTATTATCATTCCTTGACCCAAAAGATGTAACATTGGAGAATTGAATTAATTTAGAAAAACACCCTCCAATCTTCCACATAAAGTCTTTTCTTTTTTACAAAAACTGGAACATACAATGTTCCAACAAAATTTTTGAATTAGAAACTGAAAAATAATGATTTTAAACCAATAATGGAAAAGTATCATTCTTAGTTAAAAAAACAAATTTCAAACAGAAAATAAGAGTTTTTGACTAAAACAAAGAATCTTTAACTGGAAAAGTTAAATTCTAAAACGGATAAATCAAGTTTTACTAAAGAAGATAAATTGTCGATCAACATTTTAATACATGCTCAATTTTTTAATTCAGAAGAATTGATTTTTAACCAAATAAATTAACTTTTAACCAAAACTATGAAAAATCAATTGAAATAGGTTTAATTTATAGTTATGGAAATTACTTATAACAAAGAAACTAAATTTCAAACAAATTGTTACATTTTCAAACAAAATGACAAATTTTCAGAGAAAAATTATAAATGTTCAACTGAAGTACTTGAATTTCAAAACCAGAAAGGCGAGTTTTTAACTGAAATGAAGGACCTTCAACAAGAATAGTTGAACTTTTACCAAAAATTGAATTTCAACCAAAATAAAAAATTGTTTTGATTTTCGAACTATGAAAATGATCATGTCCAACCAAAATGGAATATTTTCAATGTTGGCTTGAACATTCAATCAATGAACAAGGAAATTAACTTTCACGCAAAATATTTCAATTTTCTACTCAAAACGACAAATTTTCATCCAAATTGTTGAATTTTGATCTAGAAAAGATTAATTTTCCACTAAAAATGAAACAGTTTATATTTCAGTTGAAGAAAATAATTTTCAACCAAACAGATGAATTTATCGGTTAAATAATTAATCTTCAACTCGAATGGATGTATTTTATATGCGAAACCGATTAATTTTTACCCATGAAGATTAATTTCCTACAAAAAAGGAAAATTTTCCACAAGGTATATAGATTCTTAAAAAAATGGTTTAATTTTCAAATAAAAAAATCAATGTTCAACTAAATACTTGAATTTTTCATCAAAAAAAGATGATTTGATTTGTAATAAATTTTAACCAGAGGTGAATTTCAAACTGAAATAATGCACCTTCAACCAAAAATTTTGGTTCCCAACAAAAAAGTTCAACTTTTAAACAAGTTGTTGATTTTTGAACTAAAAACCGATAAATTCGAAAGGAACAATCTATCTATATTATAATTCAGAAATATTTCTTCTTTTCTTCTTCGAAATACCTTCTTAATTCAAAATTAAGAAGAAGGGACTTTCGTAGTGTGACAAATTTTAAACTGGAAGAGCGAATTTTTTAAATTCCTCTCCTAAATTCGAATTATAATTGTTTAAAAAAAATTCCGGTTCCATGTAAAAAAATTCCCTGTTCTGAGTGAAATTATATTTATCAACTGAAACTTCCCGCCCTAAAGTAAAAACTATAATTATTTTTTAACATTTGCTGTCCTAAGTCAGATAAATAAATAAAAAGCAAATAAAATGCGATAAATACATTTTTTTTTAAATTGATAGCATAATTCTTTTTGATTAGATTATTGAGTAAGCTAAAAAAAAATCTGAAAGAGCAACAAATTTGCAAAAGATTTCTCTTATGATGGAAAAATAGTCATTCTTCCTATCATAAAGTATAAATATATTTAAAAATGTTCACAATTAGACTGAAGGAACGGCACATTTCTTAAATTAAATAATAAGATCTCTTCTTAATTCATAAACAGAAAGCGATAATTTCTCGTATTTTTATCGTAAAATTTTTCATTGCCTAGGTTGCGTCGAGTAAATTCCCGGGTTTCAAATCAATTCCCGGTTTTTCCCCGGTCATTTCCCGGTTTATCGGTTAAGTCGCCACCCTGGATAATACGACTCAACAATTTGACCCAACGAAAAAAACTTTTCTGCGATTTAGATTTCGGCAAAGTCAAAAGATTTCAGAATTAGTTTGCAAAATTGAACAATTCAAACTTAGAAGAGATACAAAATGTTAAATTTCCAATCGCAGCCATTTTCAAGAATTTCAAAACCAACTCGTCTAATTTCACATTATTGTATATGGCATAAGCGATTGGATACGTTTTTTAATAAAACTGAGAATTTAAATTTGCGGTAAAAACACATTCCTCCATTTTTCTGTGGCAAATGGAGTCCCTTGACTTTCTAGCTTAACCAACTTCTCCAAGTCCCTCGGCAACCTGGAAAAAATCAGATAATTTGTTTGAAATCAACTCACCTTAAGCCACTTGTCGATACACTTGACGTGGAATTCGTGAGAGCAAGGCAGGACGCGCAGCGACTGCAAAACTTCAAAATCGCACATGCAGACCACGCAGTTTGTCTGATCGCCTTCGTGCGAATCAGGGTTAAACTTATAAGAAGGCAGCTGATCAACCTCCGACCGTGACAAACCTCTAGCTTTCGCCTCTCCAAGTCTCTCAGCTAAGGACAGAAGAGCCTCGTAATTTTCATTTTCTGTTGCATCTGCTGACGAGAGATCAGCCTGGCCATACGGCGATAGCGGTGGATTGCTGAACATCGTCCTGTAAAAAATTAAACAATATTATTAATTATTCAATGTTCAATAATGCCTCAAACTTTTCAAAATTTTAAATAATTACTCTCAAGCAAAACTCGATTTTGCTTTGCATAACTTTTGTACTGCAAATTTAACTTTTTTAACCTAAATGTAACTAGATATTCCAAACGAAACTTCAAAAAATTTCTAAAGTATCAAGTCCATTTGGGAGTCAGATATTTCCCTTTGTCGTATTCTACTTTTTTGAAATGGTCATAACAAAAAATCCCAGACAACTCAAAGCTTAGAAGTTTCAGGCTCGAAACTTTAAAGCTTGACTCTGGAGAACGTAAAGCTTCAAGGTAAATCGAGAGTCAGTTTAGGATTAAGGAGTCATTATTATTTCATTTTGAATAAAGCTCTCTCCGTGGTTACGTAGAGTATACCTTTTTCGTAGCGGTCTCGTAAAATGGTATTTTTTGATGGGGTAGCACAGCTGCTGCTGTTGAACTATTGGGGATATTAAACAATCTGAAGATGAGTTATCAAAATATTTACAACTCCTGA
Source organism: Neuroterus valhalla (assembly GCA_011762715.2). Lineage (NCBI taxonomy): Eukaryota > Metazoa > Arthropoda > Insecta > Hymenoptera > Cynipidae > Neuroterus > Neuroterus valhalla. The sequence goes on from WSXT02195335.1 coordinate 11,741, forward strand.
ATTTTTATCTGTAGACCTTCTTTGAAACATTTTCGTTAATAATTAGATTAAAAAATCCATCAACTTTTCAAAGAGCCTCGAAGTTTATGAGCGCAATATTGAATCCCAGAATACAATTTGAATCCACAGATAAGTAGAACAAGGAATTTGTTAATGATCTCAAACTGAAGATTATCATCGATGAATAATTTTGATACGTACAAGAAATGGAGTAAAAGCCCCGGGAAAGGTGTGTGTGGTGCTATAGAAGCAGGTCTCCGCCAGCTGTTGTTTCTGTTGTTCCTGGGTCGGCGGGGGTTTGTAGTTGGTCGAGTTCTTGCATGGAGCATTTCTAGTTGATTTCCACGCACCTCAGACAAGAAAATCGAGGGTTGCGTCGTGACATGGGTTATCGTTTGTGGATTGTAGGAATGAGTTATCGGGAGTGGTGGAGCAACCGTGTTACCGCCTCTGTGGGAGCCCAACAACTCCAATTCAACTTCCCTCTGCAAGACCAACAAAACAAAAAGAGAATGATTAGTATTTTCATTCCAGGAGACTCCAAGAAGATCCAGAGTTGCAAAATAAATAAATTTTTTTTTTTAAATACTCAATTTTTCCAAGAAAAAATATTATTTTCTTTTACAAAACTTGAAACAGTTGAACCTACAATTGAAAAAATCAATTTGCGATAACAAACAAAAATGGATTTTTAACAAAATACATACTTCATTTTTCAATTAAACTGATGAATTTTCAAATAACATTATGAATATTCAACTGGAACAGTTTAAGTTGCAAACCAAGAAGATGAATTTTCAACTAAAATTATGAATATTTAACTAGAGCACTTCAATTTTCGACCATGAAGGTGAATATTTAAAAAAAATAATCATTTTCAAATAGAAAGATTAATTTCCTGCCAAAAAATGAATGTTTTAACAAAATAGTTGAATTTTGAACTAAAAAAATAATTGTTTTTTGGCGAAAATGAAACGGTAACATTTTTAGTTTGAAAACCCAATTTTACACAAAACAAAGAATCATCAACTGAAAGAGTTGAATTTTCGAATAAATGAATTGATTTTTAATAAAAAAGATCAATTATTGTCAACCATAATTTGAATACTTAATTTTTGAATTCAACCAAAGAATCGAATTTGTAACTAAAACTATGAAATTTCCAATTGGAATAAGTTAAATTTTGAGTTGAAAAAAATTACTAAAAACAAAAAAAAAATTAGCTTGCACCAGAAAAGAACAAACTATCAAACAAATCGATTTTGGAACAAAATGATGAATCTTCAAATAAAATTGTAAATGTTCAACTGTATTATTTGCATTTTAAACCAGAAACAAGAGTTTCTACCTACTGAAATGATGATCCCTCCACTAGAATAGTTGAAATTTTGCCCAAAAATTAATTTTCAACAGAAAAATACAATTTTTAAACAAAATGGTTGAATTTTGAACTATAGCGATAATTATTTTGAACCAAAAAAGAAAAGTAACATTTTTGGCTCAAAAATTATTTTGAACCAATACATAATAGTATTCAACCAGATGAATTTTCGACGGATATGAAAAATATCCAAATGTTCAACTTCATTTGGTAACCGTGAAAACCTTTTTGCAACAAGAAAAATAACTTCCGGTGGAAAGAATAATTTCATACCAAAAAATCAATTTTTTTAAACGAAACATATGAATTTTCAGCGAAATAATTGAATTTTCAATTCGAATGAGAGAAGTAACTTTCAAAGAATAAGATCATTTTATACCAAAAATCGGTTTTTCAACAAAATACATGATTTTCAACAAACTTATTGAATTTTCGATCCATAAATAGAAATTCTCATTTAAATAGTTGAATTTTGAACTAGAAAAGATAATTTTCCAGTGAGAGAAATTAATTTTCAACCAAACTGATGAATTCTTAGGTAACATGATAAATCTTCAACTGGAACAAATGTATTTTATGCGAAAAAGGTGGATTTTCAACCATAAAGATTAATTTTCTACGAAAGAGGAGAATTTTCAACAAAGGAAATAAACTCTGAAAGTAATAGTTTTATTTTCTATTTCAAACATCAATGTTCAGCTAAATACTCGAATCTTCACTAATTCACTATGAATTGATTCTTAACAAAGTTAACAAGAATTTAAACATTTAAGAAATTAAAGAAGAAAGTTTAATTTCCAACAAGAGTTCAACATTCAACCAAGTAGAAATATTTCTCATTCGAAATACTCCTTCTACCCTGAAAACTGCTTGAAGCACTTTCTTCATTTTGAATTAGGGAGAGGGGACTTTCAAATTTTAACGAATTTTGAATTGAAAGAGCGATTTTCTCAATTTCCTCTCTACTCCATTCGAATAAGAATTATTTTGGAAAGTTCACGTTCCACGTAAAAAATTCCGTGTTCCAAGTGAAATTATATATCTTTACACTCTTAATCCCTTGGACCAAAATTCTGGTCCAAGCAATGACCAAACCTGCGATTTTGGTCCAATGGAATTTCCGGTCCAATGGACGAATTTTTGGTTTAATGGACCAGAAAGTGGTCCAAGATTGGACCAGGAAATGTACGAGAATTCCGGTCCAATTGGACCAGATTTTTTTCACCGCTGCTTGGACCAGGATTCCAGTCCAATGGAGCTGAATATCGGTCCAAGAAATTCAGAGTGTACTGAAACTTCCTGCCCTAAAATAAAAACTATAATTATTCTCTGAAATTCCCTGTCCCAAGTCAGATAAATGAGGGGAAAGCAAATAAAACGTGATAAATAATTTTTCTTTTCAATTGAGAAAATAATTCTTTCTGTATGTTTGGGCTATCATTAATTTGATTTTCAAACTCAATTCAGCTTAAAAAAAGTTTGCAGAGCAACATAAAGTATAGATATATTTAAACATTGCCAGAATCAGACTAAAGGAACGTTACATTCTTCAAATGAAATGATAAGATCTCTTTTCAATTTATGAAAAGAAAGCAGTTAGTTCTCGTATTTTTGTGGTAAATTTTTGAATTGTCCCGGTAAAGTCGCCACCCTGCTAATGCAAATGTGAAGGTATTTTCAACAATTATTGAATTTCAAATCATTCTCATTAACGAATAAAAAAATTCAAGCCACTTCTTCCAAATTCCATAACTATTCCAGGTATTCTACAACTTTTTCACAATTCCATGACTTTTCTTGGTCTTTCATGTCTTGTAGCAGCACTGATATTTTTGCGTAACGTAATATCTAGCCTAATACCTGAAAATGGAAGTTTGTGATATTTTACTGAACTTACTGGTTGAGTTAATTGATGATGAGCAGTATAATGCGTCGTGTGAACCTGTGGAGGTGGCGGATGCGGATGATGAAGAGCAGCAACGGGTCCTGGGGCAGGGAATCCTCGAGGAGCAGCACCCACTATGGAACCGACTAAACTATGACTCGAGTGTCCAGGGTGTCCTGGATGACCCGGGTGTCCAGGATGTCCTGGGTGACCGGGATGTCCAGGGTGTCCAGGATGCCCTGGGTGACCTGGATGCCCTGGGTGTCCTGGATGCCCTGGATGTCCAGGGTGCCCAGGGTGCGCTGGATGTCCAGGATGTCCAGGAGGAGTTGAATAGTGACTGTGGTGGTGTGGATGCGTCACCTGCAACAATTCATTACAAATTTTCAATTATAATACAAAAGCAGACTTCCCCTCCGACACCCAAAGCAGACTTTCCCTCCGACACCCAATTATAGAGAGCAGATAGTCTAAAATTTTAATTGTTGGAAGCATTTATATTCGTGAGATTTGGCTCACCTGACACGAATGTGCGAATGCGTGTGGTCCAGGGGGGGCATAATATCCATGAACGTGACACGGTAGTCTGTAACCAGCAGTCTGAGGATGCCAGAGAGTTTCACCGCTGACAGCAACTCCCAGACCGGACACCCCAACTTGGCCAACTTCGACAACAACTGGACCACTGGTTCCTTGAGCCGGATGGTGAGAGGAACCGCTCGGATGATGAGCATGGGACGGGTGAGCATGATGCATATTATGTTGAGGTTCATGGAGACTATGGTGTGGATTATGGATATTGTGGTGTTGGTGGTTGTTGTGAAGTCCTGGGTGAACATTGTGAGAAGAAGGCAGGTGGGGATTGTGCACTCCCTGGAGGAATGGGCACGATGGTGTGAACGTTTCCGTATATCGCTGGTATCGATTCCTTATTGGTGGACTTCCACGAGCCGTCAGGTGGCTACGAGAAGATCGTCGTTGGGCTGGTGCCACTTCCCAAGGTGGAGTTGGTGTATGTAAGGGTGGAGTCGGTGCCGGAGGTGCCGACTCTTGTACTTCAACTCCAGAAACTGTGCCATTGCGAGAAATCCTGCGACGCTTCCTCGATGGAGATTCGCTCTGCAAACAATCACAGATTTTATTTTTTGAATGTTTCAACGAACAGAATTTATATATCAAAACCAGAACAAGTAACAGCGAATTGAAACGAAAATAGTTTTAAGTAAAATTGAGACAATACCTTTCTACCATCGTCTTGACTAGGTGGCCTGTAAAATGGAGGTGAAGATTGGATCTGAACGGGTAGTTGACTTGAACCTGGAAAAAAGATAGTCAAGTAATAACAAAAGTCAAAAAATAGAGACCAAGGCAGAAATAGATCATTTTGAAATAGTACAAATTTTCCACCTTGTGCACTTCTGCGATACTCCATATCTACTCCATTGGATGCCAAGCCAGGGCTTATATTCAGTACAGGACCACGCATTGTATTGTCCTGAAAAATAAAATTAATATTTAATATCTGGTATTTATTAATAGTTCTGACAAAAACAATTGATTCCGAAAGATCTTCAAATTTGGAAAGCAATCGATTTTCACTTTTACCAATTTGGTATAATATTGAATATTTAGCACTGAAGTGGATGAAATAAATCTTGAGTTCATGAAATCGAAACAAAGGATGCAAATATAGAATTGGGAACAATATAAATTTTTGCTATGTATTCCCTGAAATGTAAAGCAGTTACATAAATTCCATGAAAGCATGTCTTCTGAATAAGCTACTTGCGCAATGCAGCCATTGTTAAACTTTAACAAACCTGAGTGCAGATGTTGATATGAAGAAGAGAAGTTGCGTTCGGCGAATCAGCAGAGTCCTGAGAGAAATGTGGCACAGAATGCCTCGAATGCGAACTGTGCTGTGGGGTCGGTTTGTACCCCGCACTAGGTCCACCGATTCCTGTGCGATAAGGAACCTCCTTTACGGATGGACCTGACGAGGTTCCGACTCCAGGACAGTCTCTGAAATCACAAAGAAAAATATAAATTAGCAACTAGAAGTAACATATTTATATTTCTCGCAAAACGCAAACATCTGTTTTTATTCATTACATTCATTCTAAACATTCTTTAGCACAACAAATCAAACATTGCAAAATAAATCAATTTTGAAAAAAATAGTCAAATTTTCAACAAAAAAAATATCTTTTTTTCTTTTACGAAAATTGGAACAGTTAAACTCACAATTAAGGAAGACCAATTCACGATAACAAACAAAAACGAATTTACAACTATTAGTTCATTTGTCAATCAAGAAGATGAATTTTCAAATAAAAAGATACATCTTTAACTGGAGCACATCAATTTTCAACCATGAAGGTGAATTTTTAAATAAGAAGATTAATTTCTAAATAGAAATAATCATTTTCTAAGAAAAAATATAATATTTAAACGAAATAGTCGAATTTCGACCTAAAAAAATAATCATTCGCAACTCATCTAAAAGAGTTGAGTTTTAAACAGATGAATTAACTTTTACTGAAAAAGATAAATTGTCAACAAAAAATGTACTCAATACTCAAATTTTAAAATTAAAAAATGGATCTTTAACCAAACAAATTAATTTTTAAGTGAAACTAAGGAATTTTCAATAGGAATAAGTTAAATTTTCATAAGCTTCAAGTTCTGAACGTTCAAATGAACGAAACTGAATTCTGATGTTTTTGGAAACTAGAAATAATGCTGAAATATTTATTTATTTCCCTTGCAAATACAAGATAACAAAAGAAACTTCGAATGTTACATTTAAAATTTTACTTGGAACAATATTTTTAGGTAGAATAGATTTACGAAAAAATATTTCTTCATTTGAACGTTCGGAACTTTCAGGACATAAATTTTCAGTTTGAAAATGACCTATTGCAGAAAAACCTAACTTTCAACAACCAAAAAAAAAAGTCTCGAACAAATAACTACATTTTGACAGAAATGATAAAGAATGAAATGAAATTGTAAATATTTAACTGAAGTAGTCAAATTGTAAACCAGAAAGAGTAATTTTTAACTGGAATGTAGTTCAATTTTTGACAAAAAATTCATTTTCAACCAAATAAATAAAATTTTTTAACAAAATGGTTGAAATTTAGGCTATAAAAATGAAAACTTCTAAACAAAAATGGAATAGTGACATTTTTAGCTCAAAAAATTAATTATAAACCAAACATAAGAGTTTTAAATTAGATTAATTTTCGACTGAAATGAAAAATGTTGGACTGTATAACTTGAATTCTAACCGTGAAGAATTTATGAAGGATATTAACTTCCGAAGAAAAAGGTGATTTTCTACAAAAAATCGATTTTTCTGAAAAATATGTAAAGTTTCAACGAAATAATTAAAATTTCAATTCAAGAAGACAAATTTTCACCAAATTGTCGAATTTTAAACTAGAAAAGATCAATTTTCCACTAAAAATGAAACAAGTTAATTTTCAGTTGGAGAAATTGATTTTCAACCAAACTGACGAATTTTCAGGTATAATGATCAATCTTTTAATGAATAGATGTATTTTTAGCAATAATATTAATTTTCGACCATAAAGAATAATTTTCTACAAAAAAGCCAAATTTCCCATGAAGTACATGAATTCTCAAAGAAGTAATTTAATTTTCAAATTCAGGAATCAATGTTCATCTAAATACTTAAATTTTCACCAAAAAAACATGAATTGATTTTTAACAAAGTAGTTACAATAATTTCAACCAGAGGAGGATTTTTAATCGAAATAATGGAACTTCAACATAAAAATTTAGCTCTCAACAAAAAAGTTTGAATTTTAAACAGGTAGTTGATTTTTTTATTAAAAAAGATGAATTCGCAATTAACAATGTAAACAAGTCTTCTATTATAATTCAGAAATATTCCTTCTTTAGAATACTTCTTCTACTCTTAAGACTGATTGATGTACTTTCTTCTTTTAAATTAAGAAGAGGGAAAATTGTGCCGAATTTTGAATTGGAGGAACGATTTCTTTAAGGTGCTTCATCAAGGATAGGCTTTCGCTGAGGGGAAAATTCTCTTACACAGGTGAATTGTTAGTTGTAATATTTTGCCTACCTTATCTTTAGACCCTAATGAAGCCTTTGTCAGACGGCTTTTTTCAAGTATTGCGTTGTTATTTGTTTTTGTTTAAATTCAAAATCAAGTAATTTTTGCGCCTGCGAAATCGGACCCGTCGTACTCCTCGAATAGAAGTTATTGGCGTGACTGCCAT
>WSXT02195346.1:0-19277 GCA_011762715.2 Neuroterus valhalla
GCGTACTACATTTCGGAGGCATACATTACAATATGCGTGATTTTCAAGTCGATCCTATCACTACGAATAATTTTATCGGAGTAAAAAAGAGAAAAATCCACGCGCTGCCATAAAAGCCCATGTATTTCTACTCAATTTTGAGAGCTTATATCTCGGCACCCAGCGACAAGATTTTCTTTAAATTTGGTAAGGTGGCGTAAGGTACCATAAACTTTCTGTATATAGATTTTCATCGAATTCTGATCACTTGGCTCTCGCTCCAGTTCAACCTTAACAAGTTTTCTGGTCATTCTTGTGTTTTCAAAATATTTTTGACTAGCTTTGAAAAATCCGCTGAAATTAAGATTACACTATAATTGAGAAAACAACAAAACAAATTACTACTCACGATAGTAACAATATCACAAAGTTCAAATGTTTCTGATTTAAAAGTCTATTTTATTAAATATGCATACTTTCGAATTGAAATTCGAGCTACATAGTTGAAAATAGATTTTTTTGAATGTAAATTTGACTCTTCCATCTCTAGTTGAAAATTGACATTTTTTAGTAGATAATTCAATAACTTCAATAACATTTCAGCAGAAAGCTTCATCAAATTTCAATTACTTTTGTTTGAGGGTCAACCTTTTTGGTTGAAAATTCGTTTTTTTGCGTCAAAAATTAAAAAATTTCATTGAATTAATTATCTCCCTTGTCAGAAGAATCTTTCTTTGGCGGAATCTCTATGGTTGATAAGTGACTTCTATCGTTTTTGGTTGAAAATTTATTCCGTTTAGTAGAAAATTGAACTATTTACGTAAAATTCATATATTTTATTATAAATTTACAAATTTGTAACAAATTAAAATTCACAACAGTTAGCACATTTAATTATTTGGTCGGAGGTCGGACAATTTTGTTGAAAAGTCATTATTCGTCTCTTCAGTTTAAAAATTCAACGATTTTAACGGAAAATCTACAATTTCGTTAGAAATAATTCTTTTATTATAAAAATTCTTATACTTAGTTGAAAACTAACTTTCTTCTTGAGAATTAATATTTTCCCATTAAAAATTCAACTGCTCTGAAGAAAATTCGTCTTTATAGCTTGAATATGCAACTTTTTTGTTGAAAAATAATCTGTTTTGATTAGGGGTTTAACTGTTTTGTCGGAAATTCATATTTTTAATTTTTATCAACATGTTTTTTTTTTGTTATAATAATATAACATTTTTCCATATTATTTTAACCTTTTAGCATAAAAAAGAATCTGCTTCAAACCGTCTTATTTTCTAATGTCTCGAGTTTCTGTTTATGATCCTTGGAAAATAAATTGAAACTTTGTAGAAAAGGTGATCACTGGGTCAAAATCCTAAAATTTTTTCGTTTTAAGGGATTTTTTAAATTGAATGTCAATTAATCTTTAAAACATAAAGAAATCCTTTTTAACAGTTTAGGAACATTTTGAAAATGAGGATCGTAATCATCTTGAACACTTTTTTAATCGATTAAGAATTACCTTGGCGGCGAAGCTTCTAATTCCTGCAGCTTTGCCTCAATTTCCTTTTGTTGCTCTGCAAGCTGGTCCCACTCCTAGAATGAAATAATAAATTAAAATGAGTAGAAATAAAGACTGAAATAGATCGATATTAAAAGAAACATTAAAAAAATACATACTTTGCAAACATTGTGGAGATCACGCAGTTTTGATCTGAGAACAAACTCCTGCGTAATGTCTCTCGCTTGTTTACAATCCGACATTTCTTTATATTGCTTGTCCAACTCATTTAGGCGTTCTTTGATTGCAATCATCTGAAAGGGAAAATTTCCATTTTATTTACGACTAATTTCGATGATACGATTATATGTTATTAGAAGAACGAATGAATTAAACGAATTAAAAATTCAAAGATGTCAACTTTTAAATCTAAAAGGGTTCGTGGTTGAGTCATTTGAAATCTGGAAGAAAATTAAACAATTTCTACTTTTAAGGAAGATGTCCCATTAAACGCAAGAAAAATAGCATCACGATTATTGCGACATTGGCTTCAAGTGTTGCAATTTTGAAAAGAACAACGGAAATTTTCAGTTGAAAATATTAAAAATCGAAAAACTTTCCAATCTGAGGCATTGGTAATTGTTCAATTTGGAATGAGGAGCGTTCTATACGTAATAATGATAACTATAGGACTCCAATTTGCCGAATTTTTTATTGAATGCATACAAAGTTTGATAATTTCAAAATAAAATTTAAAAAAAAATGAGTTATTCAAATTCGGGAGCAGTTAAAATTGATAACTAGGAACTCCGAATAGATATTCTCAACCGTAATGTTTTAGAGTGACCTATTTTGAATATGAATTTGAATATGAAGGTAAAATATCTCTCTTTAAAAGAACTCGACATGAAATGTTTTGTTTCGAAAAATTTAGAGCATGATCAAATAGACCATTTTGAATGACAAAGCTCATTTTTACTTGAAGTCTTAAACAGTGCAAAATTAACATCTTGAACGTAAAAAATGTATACTTCATTCCGTATTATGAGGAGTAAAAAGTTGAAAAGTTCAATTGAAATTAATTAAAATTGCAATTTGCCATAATATCCGAATTGAAGAAATATAAAATGGAAAATTGAAACTTCGAAAAGTTTGGAACTTCTATTTCAAGCAACACAAATTTGAAAGAATAAAATTATAAATCTTTCGGGTGGCATTCTAAAATTAGGATTGAAAACTTAAAAATCAGTAAAATTACGCCGTAAACAAGCAGTTCGAGTTAATATATATTTAATATTTGGATTCAGCATCATTATGTGCAATCATATGAATCCGTTTCTTTAAAGCATAATTTTACCCAATCCACACTTCCAGGTTCAACAAACTATTTTGCATGCTTGATAACAAAATTATTATGTATATTCCGAGTATTCACAAAAAAACTTGATCAATTTAAAACTTTGCCAATAATTATATTATTTAATTTTATATGTTAAAATTCCAAAATTTTTTACCACCGATTTAAATTTTATGTTCAATTTCGAAATTTCGAATTGTATAATTAATTATGACTTTTAACTTGAGAATATTTAGTATCAGAAGATTTAAATCATTCAATTAACAATGTTCGGATTCTAAATTATTCTCAAATAATTATTCAAATACTTAGTTGAAAATTCGTATTTTCTTGTACGATTTATCTGGCTATAAAAATTTTTTTTTGTGAAAAATTCTTCAAACTTAAAAATCGATAATTTTATGCTTGCTTAAAAAACTACGTTTATTAATTGAAACCTTTTTACTATGATTAAAAAGTAACTTTATTGATGGAAATTCATCTATCCCGGTTCAAAACCAAACTTTTCATCTGAAAAACTAAACTAAATTAAAGTTTTTGGTTTGCAAACTTCTGGTTTTAAGTTAAAATTTTGACTCATTGTTGGACAATTCTTGTACTCTGTTGGAAATCCAGACCTTGACAGATTTTTTTTATCGTTTTCCGAAAATTATTTGTTTGAATCAATCGTAATCTTTTGATTGCTCAAAACTTTCAAATTCAACTTTGTAGATAAAAAATTCAGCCATTTGGTTGAAAATGCAACTATTTTGTTCGAAAAATAATTCTTTTCAGTTAAAAATGTAACTGCTTCGTACTATATTTGACATTTTGATGATAATTTATCTTTTATGGTTCGAAATTCACGTTTTTGATTTGAAATAAATTTTGTTATGAAAAATTCAACTGGTTCTCAAAAAAATGTTCTTCGTAGCTGGAAAATTATATGTATTTGGTTGAGGATGCAACTATTTTTTATTAAAATAAAACCTCTGGTTGAAAATTGATCCATAGAGGTAGAAAGTTACCTAATTTGGCACTGAAAATTGAATCTAGCTTCTTCTGCAATGCACATTACAAAATAACTGTTAGTTTTTTGTTTCTCTTCCGGATTGGAAAAATTACGTACATGAATGCCCCCCTCCCCCCTGGAGCTGTTACGTAAGTCAAGAACAGCTCCTCATCAACTGATTCGTAAACTATTCATCGACTTCAGGGAATATTACCGATTTAAATTATTTCTTTAAAATGTTGAGTAATATGTCCGAATGGATTGGTCACTCAACTAACGATTCATTTAGAGCGAATATAAAGTTTTCGAATAATAAAAACATGCATGTATATAAATATATATATTTACCCTATGCTGATTGGATATTAGTCTACCCTGCAAAGCCAAGTATTGACGGAGATGAGTAACTTGTCTCTGCTTCACGCCTTGTTCCTGCAAGCGTATCACCCATTCTAGAGCTTGTCCCAGGGAAACCGGACGAGTTGGAGCTGGTTGCGCCGGAGCTCCTGCAGCGTTGTTAACATAATTAAAATCTAAATGGTGAGAAAGATAAGAAGTTGCTTCTAGTAATCTATTGAATTCTCTTTCCACCATTTCGTCTTTGTCCTTCGGAACCTAAAACAGTGAATAAATATTCAAATGTAATGTGAGATGAAATTAAATAATATATAACATCAACAGAGCTGACCATGAATGACGTTAATAAGCAATTATAAAATCAGTTATTCTATCTCGGTTGCTTTCTGGTATCCCTTTTTTCTAACTTTTACAATCCCTTTAAAAGTTATCATGAAATCGGAATTCTTCATTTGAATCAAGCATTCTAAAAAAGAAACGAAGTAAGTTAAACACTCACAGTTTGACCGTCGCTTTCGTACAGAGGACACTTTTGTCTAATTTTATGCAATTCCATATTAATCTGTTTGCTAAGAGTAGTTACAGGATTTCCTCCTAGACCAGTTACAACCATAGCTCCCAAATCCGCAATGTAGGACGATTTTCGGAAAGTAGCGATTCGCCCACCGACTCGATCCTGTAAGGAAATAAAAGCATGAATTTCACTGCAATCATTCTTTGTTAGTTACATAAAATCAATATTTAGATTAGCGTTCAGCGAATGTATTTCTTACCCTCGCTTCTAGGACGATTACTTCTAAACCGAACTGTTGCATTTGCTGCGCTGCGGCCAAACCAGCGATTCCTGCACCGATTACAATTACTTTTCCTAGCTTTTTAGTCGGTAGAGGCTGCAAAAATTATTATTATACATTTAAAATACACAAAGAAATCGGAAGTAAAATCCATATTCAAATAATAATGATTGAAAAATGCATAAATAAATTTATCAGCAATCTTATTACCTTGAGTCTTTTAAATATTCCAAAATTAATAAATCCGTGTCGCTCTAAGAAGGCATAAACTCTCCGCGCAAGGATGGAGTCACTATTGTATGGTGGCTCAATCTGAGGCAAGGCATTCTCAAAAAGTAGCTGCTGTTTTGGATTCTCAAGCCATATTTGCAACTGCAGAATAAAATGTTAGATGAGTTTAAAAATATTCCTAGATTCTGTAATTATTATTCTAAACATTGTTTCACTTTTCAGCGTACTCACCAATCTATTCCTAATGTGCAAGAAAACTTTTTGAGTTTGTGGAGGTCCACTCGAAACATCGGGAAAACATGCTGCTTCCGTCGATGTTAGTTTATCAAAGGGAAGACGACTTTGAAAAGCAGCTCCTTCGAGGCCATTGAGCAATTCTTTAACTATATCGAATAATTTTTTGTTATCTCCGGTCAATTTTATTGAATATATTATTGAAGAAAGAAAGTTCTTTAATCTTTCGAATTAAAAAGCGACTTTGTCCTGCAATTTTCTTGGATATGTGGGATTTTAAATTGGACAAACATTGAACTAAACATTCATCAACTTTTATAAAGTGGAAGCTGGATATATTCGGATTAGAAGGTTATCAGAATTTAGAAAATTGAAGATGTATCAACTTAAACTATTTTACATTAAAAGCTCTCACAACATTACAACTATATTAATTTTCAGTTTATGTTTTCCCAAATAGGATAACCTCTAATTGAAGGATTGAGATTAGTGACATCAAATTAAAAATTTGGAAGATAGTACACATTTCTCAATGAAAAGGATTTGGAGTTATATAATTCGGAATTTTAAAAAAATCGGAATTTAACCGTCTGGACTGCTTATAAATTTCCAATGTTCAGAATTGAATCGCTACATATTGAATATTCGAAAATTGCAAACTACAATTACTATCAATTGAATAATTTCAAATCGCAAGTATTTTAAATTGAATAGGTTCTGAACAAAAGAGTAGAAGAATGAATGATTTTGAAGTATATCTCTGGTTTCGGCATTGAAAGGGTTTGAAATTGTATTTCTGAAGAAAGTATCATTTCAAAACGATATAGAAATTGAAATTGTATCATCCCTTATTCAGAGCCTTAAAAATCGAATAATTCCAGATTACAACTCTGGAACTAAAACATTTTCAAATGGAGTAGGTTAAAATGATTTCGAATTTATGAAGTGTTCGGAAAGAAACAATTTACAGTTCAAAGCGTTCGAAGTTTACGAATTTGACCATAAGATTCAAGTTCTTCCAAATTAAAATTGATAAATTCGGATAAAAAATGGTCTAAATCTAAAAGTTTTGAATAAACCATGGAATTATGGGGGTTTGAAAATGTTTTAATGATGATCTTTCAATATTCAATAAATTCAAATTGAAATTTGAAAAAAATAGAATTTCAAGTTGTAAGGAGTTTAATAGGAATAATTCTCGAATAAAAAAAAAAAGATAAAAAAAGGATTTTGAATGTTATAATTCCTGACTAAAAGCGTTAAAAATAAAATAACTGTGCATCGAAAGTGTTTGAAATGGAACATTCCCAAATGAGAAGCCTTCATTATAAGAATAATTTAAATTTTATTGAATGTTTGAGAATCATAGAATTCTCCGTTCAAAGTTGAAAAAAAAGATAATGAGTTTTCAAAGTCTTTCAATTTGAAATTGAACAAGTTCAAAAATCATATCTGTAGAAGACCTGCATTATAAAAATTTCAAAAAAACATCTGTATTTAAAAACGTTCAAAACGGTATAATGTTGTATTCAAAGTTAGAAAATGCAGATTTCAAATTTTGAATTGAAAAATTCTGGATTGAAAGCTTTGACAATTAAATACTTTCATATTAAAATATGGAAATTCAAGATATCTAGATTCAAATTTTTAAGATAATACAATTTCAAATAGAAATTAATTTAAATTTTGTAAAATTCAAATAGAAACGTTTAAAATTAAACATCTTTCGATGAAAAGCCGAGTCTTCCACCTTCTTATTTTTTCACAGAAAACAGTCCTAATGATTTTGAATACCACAAAAGTTGCATGATTTTTATGGTATCGGTTGAAGATGTTTATATTTCATAGTTTGAAAAAATTGAACCGATTTATTTATTATTTTATTATTAATTGGCAGTGTAATGTTTCGCACGCGATGTAGCGCGCGTATAATATTGCTTGTTTCTGAATGTTTTATTTATTAACAGCTTCAGTATTTTTAGTCTCAAAGACTTCGAATTCAAAATTAAATTGTTTTAACATACCATGCGGATCTTCATGATCACTATCCTGTTCCTCTTCCTCTTTTGTTTCAATCTTGGAAGGTATAGTTGGTGGAGGAGCAGTCGGCACTGGTTCAGAATCCTTTTTGGGCTCTATTAAACCTTTCTTTTCGGGAGTGCCTAAGCCTGTCTTCGATTTCTCCGAGGTGTCAGAAGCATTTTCGTCTTCCAGTTGGTTATACTTCTCCTCCATTTCTCGGTATTCAACCTGATACAAAATAAAAGTTAAATTTCGAATTTTACACACATTCTCAAGCTTTTGTTAATTTTCTTTGCGAATCAAATTCAGCAAACAATTATTACAAATATTTCTCGAGAGGTCACTTGGTCGTGGGGGCTAAGGCATGAGCTTTGGACTCACTCCGCCAGGTTGCGGGTTCGATTCCCGCCTCGCACTCAGGGTTATTGTTGAGGTGTGTGTTAAGCAATAGAGGACTCTTAAGCCCGTAAAATAAATCGCGGTAAAATGATATTGTATTCCCGGTTCATTAAAGCCGGCCTTCAGTTTGTGTTCTATTTTTAAAAAACTTCTACCACTCTCTCTGCTTGTGGAAAATGAAGTGGAAGTTGACAATAACTTCAAACACTTTCAAAACTGATGCTGTACATGAAAACTGAATAACATAATTTTCTTATGATGACGTCGTGAATTAATATTAAATGTTTCTAGAATCTTAAACTCATCGGAAATAACGAAATTTCTTAACAGAACATTCCTTTTAAAAAAAGCTAGTCACAAAAAAGGTCCATTAACAAATTGAAGTTTACATTACAAACTAAATAAATACAAAGTAAATAAAATTTATTCAAAACTTGCACAAATTCACTTCTCAGTTTTTACTTGAAACCTAATTAATAAAAAATCCAGCAATAGTAACATCATATATAAAGTTTCAAATTTTTTTCCAAAAATCTCAGTGAAAAAGGCTTAAAATTATGTCCAACATTTATCTTACAACTTTGCAAAACAAAATCCATTTACCGGAAATTTGCATCTGAACATTTGAAGCAGAAAAACACATGAACGAGGTCAAAACATAACCTCTTCAAATCGTAAACAACTCGGAAACCCATATCTAAAGTATACGGATTAATCAGTTCATAGACGTTCAGAAAGAAAAAAAAGAGTTCAGAGAAGGTTCTCCGAGAGTCAGAAATCATAAGAAGAAGAAAAATATGAGAAAATGCATAAAAAATTTGAGAAATGTGTACTTACCTTCGTTCGTTTTCGACGACTCATTTTCCCTCCGGAACACTTAGCTTGGAGAACTTGAATGATATGAAGCAGAGATTCTTGGCAACAGTTTTTTCTCCCACTTTCACTTCAACCCGATATATCTCGATTTATGATTATTTAACTAACAAATTTTTATGTTGATACAAACCTCTAAATTCGCGAGATGTTTTCCGAAACACCGCACTAACACTGACTAACCATAATCAAGCATCGCAGGGTGAACAACTTTCCAAAGGAAAATCCCAAATATTTAGCTGACTGCGCGTGCGTACAGCAACGTTAGTAACCTAAAATTTGAAAACGTTTGAAATTTTCAAACGGTTTTGTGCATTGAACTAGAGTTCTTCTAGAGTAATCTACATTCAAAAAAGAACTTCTTAGGTTATAATAAATCGCATATGAGAACATTGTGAATTTTGTTGCAAACTGAAGTGGACGATCGGTTTAAAAAGTTTGAAAATTACTAGAACCAAAGATATTATTTAGAACTGTGATTTGGGGTTATATAGCCCTGATAGTGGAAACAGGAATCAGTTCATGGTGGTCAAATGCAAAACAATCGCTGACAATCACTCTATTTTGGTAAGTCACCCTGTGGATTCCTGACTGGAATTTGTAGTTGTACCCGATTTGTACCTAATTCCATTCCACGTGTTATGGTGTGTTTTGAGTGTCAGCTGGGTTTCTCGAAAATAAGAAATTCGTAGAAATTCCTGCATATTTCCTTATTTTCTAGAATCTTTTTCGCTTTTGCGATGATCACAGGAAAACGCAGACCGCTTCATAGCTCGGGGAGCTTCTCGTCAGGTTCCTCCGGGAGTTACAAGTCTCAGCCTCTAAATTTTCGACCTAATTCAACCCAAGAATCGAGAGGAGGAACTCGTCCAACAGCTTCGCCGAGTTCTGTTGGTCTCATTTTAGTGACTGCAGTTCTCCATGTCTGTAAAAAGTCCTTACTTTTCGACACGAAATTGAAAGCTGCTTTGTACCTGGCAGCTCTATTCCTGGGATCTATAGTCACAGACTACATCAAGGTGCCACGGACCTATTTCTCTAGGTTGGTGATAAAATTCGGAAAATATTTTTATTTTCGAAATCCTGATTTCAATTCATGATTTTATGCATTTTCTAATGTCCTTCCGCTGTGTTCTAATACGCTTCTTAATATGGGATGATTTAAGTTATGCTTATTTCAAACTTTCACATTAAAAATTCAATATCTCTAGATCTACTTTCTTTTCCAATGCTGGATATTTTCGGGCAAGTTGCTTACCTTCAAAGTGTTTTAAATTTTCTGCTTCCGAATTCTAGATTCCATTCTCATTCAATATGTTCGAATAATTTTATTTTTGGTTGCTTTTCAATTTCAATGGATACATTTAGGAGAGTTTATACAAATTTCTTCGTTTGATTTTATGATTATTCAATCTTCAAGATTTCCTTTGTGAAATGTGACAGCTGAATATTGAAGAGGAATTCCAATCCCGATTCATTCTTTCTCTCCTTTTGATCTTTCGTTTTCTGGAAAATTTTAATAGAACGTGGAGTATTTACAAATTTTATCGTTAAATTCTTTTGTTTTCAATTTAAAAGAATTTTGATGTTGAACATTAAAGAGGATTCTTAATTTCAATTTTTTTTACTCTTATTTTAAATTATTTCAAATTCTTATGTGGATATTTAAGAAAGATTTGTCCAAATATGCTCCTTAGATTCCTTCTTTTCCATTCCTAAGAATTTCGTAGTTAAATGGGGATGATGGAAGGAGAATTCCAGTTTAATTTTTTTCCTCTACAGTTTTATTCATTCATTTATTGTAATTAGAATGAGGACAGTATTTGTCTTAAAATTATAATTTTTTCGGTTTTTCACCAATTTGAATGAGACATTCATGTAATTCAGATTCTTGTTTTTTTTTATTCCCTTGAATTTCGTAGTTAGATTCGAATTTTGGGAGTTATAAGAGAAATTAAAATCCTTATTCGTTCTTTTTCGTCCACTTTTTCTAGATGTTTTTCATTTTAATTCAAACGGAAACATTTAGGGGAGTTTTGTCAAAATTTCATCGTAAGGATCTCGCTTTTCTTTCAAATTTCAAGATTCCCGTATTTAAATTTGAATGTTTGAAATTAAATAGTAATCCAAATTTTATTCATAGTCTTCTTCGTTTTTTTCTTCTTCATAATGTTCTTTTTTTATTTCAAACAGAGACATTTAAGAGAGTGTTTCCCAAATGTTATCATCATATTCATGGTTTTTTCAATTTCCAAGAATTTCGTTGTTGAATTTGAATAATGGAAGAAGGATTTCTATTTCATTTATGTTTTGTGCTTCCCACTTTCATTCGTTTATTCATTTCGATTTGAATGAAGACGTCAATTACCTCTTTGTCTACCTCTTTCTTTTCTTATTTCCGTCTATGAGAAAAAGTATTTTTGAAAAACTGTAGATTAATATTTTTCGTGTTTCTGAAATTTTGATTGATCCTTTCATTTCATTTCCTCTTTTGTAAAACCTTTTTTTATTCTAACGAAGACATTCAAGAGAGTTTTGTCCAAATTTCATCGTTAGAATCTATTTTTTTTTAATTTTCCAGAATCCCATACTTGAATTTCAAGGTTGGAAATGGAAGAAAAATTCAGATTTTAATTTTAATCTTGTCTTTTCCTCTTTCCTCTTTTTCTGCTTTTATTTTAACTTCAAGGGAAGACATTTAAGAAAATTTTGTGCAAATTTTATCTTTTTTACAAAAAGACGAATTTTTGACAAATCAGTTAAATTGTCAACCAAAACAGATTAATTATTAAACGATCAAATGAATGATTAAAGAAATTTATACCGGAAGAGCTAAAGTTTCAAAAAAAAAAAAATGTAACCAAAGAGTTAAATTCTAAACCAAGAAACATTTTTTAGTCAGAAAAACAGTTAAATTTTAAACAGCAAGAATGATTCTTCAACAAATTTGGAATCACAACCGAACAAATTAATTCTCAACCATATAATTACATTTTGAAACAGGAACGATTATTTAGTCAAGCAAGAAACCCAGTTTGATCAAGAAAGACGAAATAGAACTGAAATAATTAATTTTCAACTAAAAAAATGTATGGTTAACTGTTGAAATTAGAAGAAAAATTTAATCGTTAGATTCTTCTTCTTCTTGTTTTCTGAAATTTCGTAGTCATATTTTAATGTTGGACGCTGAAGGTGTATTTAAATTTCAATTTATTCTTTCTTTTTCTCCCGTTTTATAAGATCATGGATTAATTTTTCTAATCTTTACAGGTCAGACAACGCTCTCAATCGCTACTTCATAAAATGGGCCTGGGGATGGCTGCTGACAACGATGGTACCCTGGGTGGTATTAACAGCCCACACCATCGGATGCGGTCGAAGAACAATTTTACTAAAACACCTGGTGCGTCTCATTTTCGCCACATGTGCATGGATCGTGTGGATGAATTTCTTCCATTACATAGAAACGAATTTTGGTCGTTGTTACAACACGAAGGACCCGCTCCTTCAAGAAAAGTCAAAATGCCTGCAGGCTGGGAAATTTTGGAGTGGCCTAGACATATCCGGACACGCTTTTATAATAATTTACTCGAGCCTTATCCTCGCGGAGGAGGGTAAAACTTTGATAGGCTGGGAAGGCATAAAAGACACGATGATTCACGAGGAACACGTGAGATCTCTTCCAAATGAGTCCAGCATCGGTTTTCTTCGAAATCTGTGTGACGAGGACTTGGACTTTCTGAAGAAGGCCCACAAAGTACTCACGCCTTATTTGAGAGGTCTTTTTATCACAATGACTTTGCAGCAATTATTGTGGGACGTTATGCTCGTCGCGACTATTCTCTATTATCACAATATGGCAGAGAAATTCCTGGGAGGAGTCGCAGCGATTCTTACTTGGTATGCGACCTACAATTGGCTCTTTGAGATGTCCAGTCTTGGATTCTCTGCTCCAAGAGATGGTCTCTTCAGATACTATGTGGAAAGCAAGAAAAATGTTGATAATAATTCGCGGCTAAAGAGAAATACACGGAATGGTTCAAGACCCAGATACGGACTCTTCGCTATGTTACGAAACGCATTTTTCACATTTATTATTTTCGTTTTTTGTTTTTTCGTTTTCAGGGTATGAAGTTGTTACGTAAGAGTTTCATATTTAGAAGTTGGTGAGGAAGTTATTTGAAGATATGAAATAGAGTGGTCCAGAATGAGTGGCTGCTTGGATTTTGACGGGCACCGGTAAATATTTCTGGGATATGAAAAACTGACAAAATCCATCTTGAAATTTGTGAGAAGAAATAAGTTTTAGATTTGATAAATAAGTCCATAATTTTTTATACAAAATTTGTATTCGACCAAAAGTTTTTTTTTCATGTTAAACTCCATAAAGAGCAGCAATTGCTTTTCTTGAGCTGAAAAATTACTTTACGAAAAAGCAGAAAAATATCTTTACTTCTTTTCAGCTAGGCTGTACATATTTTTCGGTGCTTGTAAAGATCCAAGCAGTCCACGGAAGTTTTGACTAACTTGAACCCAACAGGGCTTGCATGTGACATTTTCCTCTGATCTCACTTTCGAGATGCCCTACGATCATATTAGGCCTAAAAAGAAAAAAATCGTGGAATTCTATTATCTTGAACTTTTCAGTTCAGCATCCACTAAACTAAAACTTCAATATTTTTGAAGTATTGTGAAAAAAGTGAAAATTAATACGCGTTTTAAAATTGCTTTTTTTAGTTCATCATAAATCCTAAGAAATAACTCATTTCTAATGCATCTCTTGTAAAAATTTCATCTAAATCATTTGAAAAATTATGTTCTTTCGAATATGACCCTTTTTGATGATAATTGTTCTACATCGATTTTTTAAAATAAGTTTTTCGTTTCTCAAAATAACTCATTTCTCAAGCTTGGCAGGTAAAAGTTGTTTGTAAATTAACCACAACAGACTTCTTTATATGTTTATACTCTTCCTTTCATACGTTAAAAGTCTCTACAGAATCATTACATGTTTTACTATTGGCTTTAATAGCACCAAAAGAAATGTAATTACTCTTTTATGGAATTTTGTTGAACATGTTTTTTTTAAATTTTTTCTGGTCCTATCTTCTAGAAATGAAAAGTGGTGCCACCCAAGCTTTTTGTAGATGTGTTCGAAATCGACTCCCCTTCAATTTTTTTGGGTGGCAGCCTTAAATGCTTAGGAAAGGAGTTACTTTGGAAGAGGGACATTTGAGCATGAAAAATTATGTGTAACGAAATTTCATAAAAAGAGTAATACTCAGAAGGCCATCTTTTGATGCTATCAGAGCTAGAGTAATTTTTTTATCTACTCAAAGAAAAAAGATTTTTTTCCATTTTGTCCACCATTTTTAAAAAATGGTTACCAACCCTGGCAAAGTTCTGGAATTTTGAAAAAGAGCCCAAAAATTTTATTGAAACAACACTTTGAAATTTTAATAACTATTTTAGTAATTTTCTGTTGATTTTACAATAAAAAGTTCTTATACTTTTTTTCATCTTACTGCAAAATGATGTAGATAATTTTTGCAAACACATATTAGACATGGTTTTGCTGCTTTTCTCAACGATGAGTCTAACGTCCGCCTGGATATAAAAGATATGCATTTTAAACCGAATGGCTGAGAAGCTGAAAAGATGAATTTTTATAAAACTATTCAATTTTCGTATAAGTGGTTACTTTTGAACCAAATTTTTGAATTCTTAGCCTTAAAAGATGGATAGAAATAGACGAATTGTCCACCAAACGGTTGCAAAAGCAAACAAGTAGTTTATCTAATAAACGGAAGGGACACTTTTCAACAAAATAGTTACATGTTCAATCAAATAGTTCAATTTTAAGCCTACAAAAATAAATTTTCAACCTATTGGTCGATTTGAAGAAGATAAAACTTCAACCAAAAGCTGTATAATTTTAAACCAAAATGTTGAATTTCCGAAGCCAAAAGACAAATATTCCAACACACAGTCAAATTGTCGACGAAATATGAGCTAAAAATGTGACCTTTTAACGAAGAAATCAACGTTCAACACGTTTTAATTTTCTACAAAATCGTTGGGTTTGTATTAATCGCTCTTAAATGAAAGATCACGTTTTCGACTGGAAAGTAAACTATAATTGGTTGAATGTTCATCTTTTTTGTTAAATCTTGACTTTTTGATTTTCAGTTGAAACCTCTTCTCCTATAACTATTCTATTTTTGGCTAAAAATTCATATTTTTATTCAAAAAATGATCTTTCCTATTTGAAAATTCATCTTTTTTGGTAGGAAGATCATCTTTTCGCGAATAAAAAAAAAACTTTATTCTATGAATACTCAGTTTATTCATAGTTGTGTTACAGTATTGCAAATTGTACAATGCTTTGAAATTAATCTAAGTTCAAATTTTTGACAAAGGTATCCTTAAAATTTTCCAAAACAGGACCTGGAAATTTTTCAGTAGCGGATCTGGAAATTCCACGTTCAACTTATTTCCATGAAAATATGTTGATTGACTTCTTTAAAAAACAAGAAGAAATAGGGTTTTTCAAATAAGGCTCACGCGATTTTTTCTTTTTGGCTTGAAAGAGTTGTGGGACATCTCAGATGTATAATCAGAAGACAAAATCATACGCAAGTTTTTTTTGGTTGAAGTCAGTTGAGAAACTCCGTGAATCGCTTTATTAGAGCCGCTCTGATATGGAATCTAGAAGTAATTTATTTATTTAGCAGTAAAAATTTTTTGAGACTTGAGAGCCTGGAAAAAATTATTTGACATTTAGTCTTTTAGAAGATCATTCTTTTATTTAAATTCATTCTATACTAGAATATATTTCTTGTATAATTCTTTCAAAGATCATAAATTACGAATCTAAATCACTTTTCAAAAAAATCTCCCCACATTTACTCTGCATTTCTGATTCAATTTTTACTTGTATGAATATGAATATAGAGTGGTTCAATTTACAGGGCTGAGGATAAAATTTTTTGTTCATTAACACAACGGTTATGTGTATAGTGTGTACTGTTACTGTTATTAAAGTATCGGTTGTTTTTTAGTTCATGAAATGAAAGTAAGCTGAATAATTTATTGCACAGCAATGACAGACTTCAATTTCTATAAGTGGTGTGAATCCAAAGAGTTTGAACATTCTTTCCGTATCCGGACTCGCTTTCACAAACATCTTACATTTTTTGTAATAAAATTCTGTATATAATATATAAAGAATGAATGCGTGAATCAAAATACGGTATCAGAGTTACCTATAGGTACTCTTTCAAGTTCATCACATTTGCATTTGTACTGTACTTGGATTGTTGCACTGACCAAATAAGACTTAAATGTATAGTTAATAATTTTAAATTATTTCTTTTGTTTTTCTATCGAATGTATATGGAAAAATAGATATTTTTAATACTGTATCCGTCAAGAGGTGAATTTGTAAAATATATGTCGGCAGTTTTATACAAATCTGCAAGAACAGAATATATTTATTGAAATAAAACGGTGAATTTGATATGATAACTGAGAGTATTTTTTTAGTTTAATCTCGTTCCATAACGTAGGTTATATATTTCTACATTGCACATTTGAATGAAGGAATTTTGAAAGATAACTATCAAATAATCTATTGAAATTTCAACATATTAACTTTTTCGTAATTGTTCGGATCGTTCTCGTTACTCAACTCTTTCCGATTTCCTTTCTGCAGTTATATGATTACCAAAACGCTGCAAGAAAACGAAAACATTGGTAGCAATAAAAATTTATATAATAAATTTTTTTTAATAGAAATTATATCGTTTAAACAAAATTGTTTTTAGAAAACGATGATTTGCACCAATAAGAATTTGTAAATATAAAGACGTGCCGCAAGGGCCCTGAAAATCCTATAAGATTATGGAAAAATTTGAAACAAAAAAAAATTATGTAGACAAATGGAAATATTTTGCAAAGTAGGCGAGTACCATCTTCATAAAGTAACCGAATTGAAAAAATAAAGGTATCAACCTTTTTCTAAGAAAAAGTTACAATCAAAGAAAAAGTACCCAATGGTTTATATAATCGGTTTATTCTTGAAGCAAAGGTGAGTCTTCGTAAAAATGGCCGATTGTCCAATTAAATGTAGAAGAGTACCTTTTAATGTGTTAATAGAGGAGAAAATATTCATTTATTGTGATAATAAAAATTTTAATAATTTTTTATCAAATTGTAAAATAGTACTTGACCATTTGGGTTGACGATCATGAACTGGCACACAGTGGGGCAAAATAAGATGCCCGTGGAAAATATATTTTAGCCAAACCTGATTGATTGCGATTTCTTTTCTTAAATTTAGGTTTATGAAATTCCTAATAAAGTTGCCAAGGTATATTGATGGAAAAGTTGTTGTTTAAATCATCTCTACCCAACAATAAAAACCAGTTTTCAAAAACACTCTATTTCTGAAGATTCCATTTTGTTAGAATTTATCCGAATAACGCTAAAGTAATTTAAACTCATCATAAATGACAATCATTTTGAATCGAAAAAATTTCAACCATATTATTCAATTCTCAACAAAACAGTTGAATATTCCACAAAAATGTAAGTTTTGAATCAAATATTTGCAGTTTCAACTAAAAAATAGCAAACGAATTTCCAGCAAAATAGTTGAGTCAAATAAACTAACAAAATACAATTTTCAATCGAATTATATTACAATTTTATAAAAATTGGTAAGGGTCTATATCACATATGTAAGGTAATCTAGCAAGTTCTAAATTATAGAAGATAAATTAAATAACTGTATTTTACAATGTTGCATATCTTCAACAAGATTGCACGAAAATCTATATCTTCCATGGCAGTAAGCGTTCATGGATATGTTTGAAATGAGATACAAATAAATACTCTTTCATTTTGGAAATTGTCAGTGGCATCTTTCAAAATATTTTCACATTCTCCGTAGTGGGGTATTTGAGATTCATATTAATAAATTAATTTGATTCTATTTTAGCTATTTTTGCGAAGCAACTCAACGTTTTCTGGGTCCGAAAGTAATTTTTTTAAATCAGCGCTTGAGTAATTTTTTAAATTAAACTGAACAACAGTGGTGTGCCGAATCGGAATAAAGGAGAAAACTCATTTGCAATTCGCATTGTGCGCTGGAATCGCGAAAAAGAATTAAGCTATTTTCAGAAGTTCCGAGTAGCTATCTACGTTCGAGTAAGGCTTGAAAAATTCGCACCTCATTGGGTCGGAGGTTTTTTCAAAGAATTCAGAATCATTTTTTTTCTCTAAGAAGTATTTCAAGTTGAAAAACTGATTGAAAAGTTTGGAATCATCGACAAAAACCTTTTTTGAAGCGAGATACACGTTACAGTTTTCTCGACGTCATTATATTGAATTTCAGAATTTTTTTCAAACCTCAGCCATTCGAGAACTTTGAACTCCTGCAATGATTTTGTCCACTTTTAAAGATATTCCTTAGCAGCTTCGTAAATAGACAACCTGCTTTTTTCAAAGTCAATGCAAGCATCCACAATGGATGATTGCAACAGACCCATTGTGGGAAAAAAATCTGTCAAAGGTCAGCTTTGTAAAGTCCCGCTAAATCAGGACGTCTGGTCACCCTACATCTGACAGTATTTCACAGCCGCTATCTCCTTCACCTGCATTAAAACACTGTTCAATTTTTTATTTCATCTTTCTCTACATTTCTTCATTTCCGTTTGATAAGCACTTGGCAAGGTTTTCACAAAATTTGTAAATAGGGTTTGATTTTTCAACTTGCGCATTGGTTTCACAACTGAAATAGACCGCCATCCATTTTGCTGAGCATCACTAAACAGTCACGTAATTTCAGTTCCTTTAAACAAGTTTCAATTTTTTCGTAATCTCCCCCGATAAGTAACTTACTCATTAGGTTTGTTTTGTAAAGTTTCTTAGTGGACAAGATTGTTGATGAGTCCATTGGTTGAATGAGGGCTAGAACGTTTGGTGGCAAAAATAGAACTCCAAAATTCTCGTCAATCGCATTTAATTCTTCTGCAGATTGATGTGATGCGAAGCTTCATTCAGAATTAAAAGTACTTCCCAATTGATTCCTGGTATTTTTTTCCGGTGTTACAGAACTCTTCATTATCATTATAAACAAACTAGATCACATGGTCGAAATTATTTTTTTGCTTACCATTTTTTTAAGATCTCACAATGCATCCATTCTCTCTTCTCGGACGAAAAGGAAACATCAAGTTTTGGCAGGTAGTTGACATCATTTAATTTTGCTTTTCCAGCAATAAAATTAGTTAAATCTCTTGGTTTTGCTTGTTTGTCAATTATTAAGAGAGGGAGCATGTGAGGCCCACTTTACTATGCTTGAATCCTACGATTGATTTTTCTGTAAATAATCTACTCAATCCTGTGGGATTTTCAATCTCTGAAAACCCCTACCGTCTGCAGCCGGATTTTTTTTTATTTAAGGGCAAATGGTAGTCTATGACGTAGTCGAAATTTGACATTGTAATGTATTTTTTCTCCGACTTCTTATTTCCA
>WSXT02195357.1:0-19275 GCA_011762715.2 Neuroterus valhalla
ACAGACCGACAGATGGTCTACTTCCATTGGAATACCTGAGAGGAGGATTTAAGTCGAGGCAGCGAGGGACCAGCAACCACCGGCGTTGCAGCATTATTTTGTAAAAATTCAGGTCACTATAATCAAAACTGTCCATGTGGCGAGCAGTTAAACTTGACCTTCGCCGGATGCGCGCCCATCAGTTTGTTTCTCGAGTTTCGAACGTTCGTCGAAAAATGTTGTTATTCTGTGAGTTCGTACCAGAAACAGATAAAGTGACATATAGGATATTTCTGAAGGTACGATAAATCGTTGCTTTCCTCCGGATTTGCATTTCGAACAAGTATGGTTATGATATTGGGAGTGAAATGTGCGCGTCCGAAATTTTTTTTTCCTATAAGATTCATGAATATTCGTAGTGATTTTTTTTTTGCCTGCGAGTGCGCGCGCCGGAATTTTCCGTTTTGATCTCCAAAAAGTATCGACTTTTTGATTCTTTCAACGAAAGCTGCCCCGAGCTGCCCCCGTAGGAATAAATAAATCAGTTATCCAAAAAACGCGATATTAGCACTCGAGAAGTCATAAACATTAATTTTTTGAGTTTTGGCTACGACTTTGGGATCTTGAACCACTGTGCGACGTACCAAATAAAAAACAAGGATGAAAAAAGTAGCAAAGAAGAAGGATGGAAAAGAAAGGAACAACAAGGATCAACTAGAAACAAACAAAGAAGATGACCATCAAGAATATTTTAGTTGGTTGAAGTACACAAGCATTATTAAACATTTTATGCATTAGGTAGGTGTGAAACTGTAAATAATGAAGGAATGGGTAACAATGAGACGAATAAGCAAGATCCGGAAGACTTTTTCTCCTGGAGACTTATATCAAGAAGGATCGTATTTCGAGCGAGAGTTAACGAGTCGATACATTTTCAAGAACGACACCAGCAAGTGATCCAAATTGGCTCTTGCGACCATCTATTCTATCTGTATCGACGGTGAGCTGTAAATCGTATTCCTGAAGCGTTAATACATTAACCTGCTAACCCACGCGCTTTGGTCGCGATGTTTGTCAATACTAGACGCTTACATAGCTCGCATGCCTTTCGTTGCTATGTAGAATCGAGAATATCGAGATCTCCAGGCCCAAGCTATTGAGAATCGATCAACAAGTAAGAGCGATCCTTCTCGTCCTTTCCTCTCGGGAATTTCTACCAGACATCGTAAACTCTCCTTATCGATTCCGCAAAGTCATTAGTTACGTTCAGGTCACTCTGCTTATTCATACTTGAATATATAGAAGTTACAACTTCAACAAATGACAAGGATCGATCGCAGAAGGTCCTGAAATTTTCTTTGAATGACTGGATTTTCCTCTATTCGCAACTACCTGATTTTGAATGTTGGCCCACACTCTGAATTTTAAAACTTTCTGTAGCAATTCAGAAGGCAATTTTCATTCAAATTAAAGGAAACATTTTATTTTGATTCAAAAATATTCAAATCTTAGAGGCTTGATGTAGAAAGCTTTTTCCTTTTACACCGCAATGAAAATAAATTAAAAGTTCCGTCGACTCAATAAGAATGATTAAGCAAGATCCGGATTTGATCAGAGCTTTGATAGACTTTTCGCTCTCGTGTCCCTGCTCACGTAAGGAGAGATCAAAGGAGATTATCAGAGGGTTTCTCGTCCTCGAAACTGATGAGAATAATGATTTTCATTAGCATGCGCCGTTCAATCGAGCTTTTCGCATTGGAGGCAAATGCTACTTCGGATGGACGAATCGCGTGGTGAAACGGCTCATCCATCAATCTGGTAGCTACTATACGCGAGCACCTGCGTACCTGTGCACTTTGATTAATGATAAATGGGTGAATGCACTAATCGATTCACATAACTCGTTGAAAAAGATGAAATATGTTGTAACCTGTTCTATTGATGGAAAAATATTTTGTTATGAATCAATTCCCCTTTTTGTTTCAGGTAAGGATCTTCCCTCCTCTTATGAGACCTTGCGTAAGTAGCTTAGAATTTTGCAATTGGAAATGTTTCGACTCGGTCTTTACAGAGTTATTGTACATGCAAATCTGGACCACTTCAACATAAACACTCGAACGTCTATATCTCAGATTGCTTCTACAGTGCAAGATTGGGGAGTACACCAATTATCAATCCAGCCAACAGACGGTTGGATGTTTACTTCCTAAATTTCTGACTGCAGAGTTTGCAATCTGAAAGTGCAACTTCATTAAGTATCAGACAGAAGTTCTTCGGCTCGGGGCATCGGATGCGTGAGAGGGGCTAATTACAGCCTGAAAAGTGAATCGGTGCAGCATAAATAACGGCGCTTCCGGGTCGTTAATCGCCAGCGAGGAGTTTCGCACGTTATCTAGCCTCTGTCTATGTAGCAATGTTCGTAACGGCATCAGATATACGTGACCGTGACAGAGGTGTGCTAGTCGAAAACGAGGGGTAGTTCGTACTGGGGGATTTAACATAGAACGAGATATATCCAGAAACTCTGACGAAACTTGGACGTAATTACTCGAGTTAACCTCGTGTAAACCAGCCCCCCCCCCCCCTTTCGTCTCTCATGGTTATCTCCATTACGGCTTCTGCAGCTGCGAAGCGACGGTGGCGCGAAACTGTTGTTGCTTCCTCCATCAGCTAATCAGCAGACCTCTCTAAAGATGAGGGTCCAGTGTTGCAATGCTCATTAGATCATTTAGCTAATAACATCAACTTTATAATCACTATGAAGATCGTTGAATGTAATAGAAAATCGATCTTGAGAATGTTGCAACAAAATAGTCGATATTCTATTCGCAAAAAATAATGGCGGATCAATCTTCCAAAACGTTGTCACTTCATCAATGTTGTTGAAGTCGTCAAAAACGCTACTCAGGTGTGGGCGTCTTCCGAGAGCTTGCACGGTGAGCTCCCAGTACATGACACAGGTGAAATTGCCATTCTTAGTGAACTCAGAAGACGAAGATATAGTGCTGGCGTTGCAACTCTTGCTACTGAGTAACTGATGTCACCGATCTGTTAGCGCCGTAGGGTGCCCTTTTTCTATAATGCTGTATTGTTTATGTTGATCACGATGATCTGATATTGGCCGAGCTTTGTAAACGCAACATCTACTCTAACTTCTGTGTGCCCAGCTCCTTGCTTTGTTTTGTTTTAACTCGTATTCAAGCACATATAAAAAGTACAAGTATTTTATAGCTTATAATTACAGCACCTAGTCGCCAGAGCCACACTTGACTGAAGTAAAAAGTCACTCATGTTCAAGCTTCAAATGATTCTTAATCCCTTGAAATTACAATCGCTGGACTTGTCGGAAAAAAGTGCAAGAATTACGGACTCCGAAGCTGAACTGCAGCTCCGCAGTCGGTAATTGGGTTACTCTTGTAAAACAGTGGTTTGCCGGGCAGGCTTTGTCGCGGGTAAGTGCGAACGACAAGTACGAGAGTGTTAAGTCGGAAAATTAAAACCGCCGCGATAACGGGTGAGAAATATGCGAACCGTAATTTGGGTACTTGCTCGCGGTATGCCAGCGCAATTACATCTTTCGCCTCGTTTATCCTTCTCTTTGTCCTCTCGCTCTTCCTGTTCCGAATATAAGTTCAGTCTTGTCTTCTCTGGTCGCGTGGGTGCGGTTTCGACAACAGATGAGCGACTTGAATTTATAGCGCTGATGTTAATTATGCGGACTCTTAACGCTATTATCTCAACGCTTCGTATACGAAGCAGATAATGCGTCATGTATGACGCATGTCCAGTGTCCACATCCTCGCGATAGCAGAGCAAGTTTTGTGGAGGCAGATGAACTTTTTGTTCCGTTTACATAAATAGAAGTTACATTGTAACGTTCTAGCAAAGTGAAATATTCTTCTGAAGATTAAAAGAGCACACGAGTTTCGAAAAGTGAGACTCCAAGGTTCTTATCCAAGTTTCAGAACCGTAATTGTCAAGTTTTCAGCCTGGGATGGTAAAAGATAAGGACAGAACTCGCAAACCCCGAAGTTTCCTTCCGAGCATCCGCCGAGTCGATTTACACCTTTCCGTTAACTTAGTTTCTGGGATCCTTCTCGTGAAATTAAGCTCGCCCCTTGTAGACGACTTTACTTTCCTCTGAATGCCCATGTAGTAGAGGTAATACCTTAAAGTAATCGAATTCGATTCTACAGATCGATGGAGACTGCATTTTTAAGGAAGAATCTCCGAAGAAGGATTTGAATCCCAATGTTGATTCCGACTTTTACCATAAAACGGGGATAAACGCGACAGGGCGAGACCCTCGGAATTTTTCATTTAATCCCTTTTTTTCTGGGTGAAAAACCAGTGTCTCTTTTTATCCGCATATCACATCAGTTGATGTTTGGTTTTAAAAAATGGGTGGAAATTTCTGGTACAACTGATGCACTTTTTATGCATTAGACATTACGCACAGCGACTTGTCATTGGAGACCTGTGCTGTCTTCTTCGATTTCCCTTCGGCATCGAGTCCATTGAGTTCGTACTTCGTCTCTGAACTTTTCCTCGAACACGATTCCAT
Source organism: Neuroterus valhalla (assembly GCA_011762715.2). Lineage (NCBI taxonomy): Eukaryota > Metazoa > Arthropoda > Insecta > Hymenoptera > Cynipidae > Neuroterus > Neuroterus valhalla. Next base: position 4,544 of record WSXT02195357.1, read on the forward strand.
TCTGCTTCGGGGGTAATGAGATTTCTTCGAGCGCGAATCTTGTAATAAGAATTCTTTGGCGAACTCCGAAGTGCACAATAAAGGCCCTTTTCTTCGTTCCTTCTACGAGTGGGAAAGAAAGCAAATATAAGCCATCGAACACTGCTTCAAAAACCGCTCGCACCATTACTTCGAGTTGTATTTATGGGAAACACACCCCTTCATATAGCTTGATTTAAAACTTATTTATTGAGTGGTTTCAGGCTTTGCTTTCCATGGGAAAATTTTTCATTTTACTCGTATTAAGGTATTTGGTTAAGTAGAACTCAGTTTGGAAAACTTGATCCTAATTAGGAATGCATTCAACTTTCGGGATCCCTGATTTTCCTATTTTTATCTGCAATGGGGGTTGCGAGGCTTGTAATAATTAAAAATTTTGTTCCCAAAATTACCTTATTTTAAGAAATTTCTTCTCATACGACAAGGGTGAATTTAGTTAGCAAAAGACGTATTTATATCCGGCGCCAGTAACCTCGGGTTTCTCGAGCCGTCGTTTGAGACATCTGTTGCTTGGCTTCTTCCCGCAACAAGACATTTGCATAATTATAATCTCTCGCCTCTCTTCTCCGGTGCTCTCTAAAACTCGCTGCCACAGCACATCCGCTCTCGGTTCTTTTAAAAATTTTAAATTTTTATTAAGATCGAAATGGAATCTACTTTCTTAAGAACCCTTTCATGCACCAACAACAGAACACAAAGAGGCTCACAAATCAAAAGAAAACATCCAACTACCTCCTTTTCGAGATTATTTTATATTGAGGCATAAATGCGAGCATAAATGTTTTACTTATTCTATCCTCTGAATATTCGCAATCTTACCTTGCAATTAATCTTGAAAATTTTCCGTCAGAAAAGATCTTCTTTTGATCCGCTTGGATTCGAACCAAGTTCTTCCGATTAGATTCTTTCTAAATCATCTTACTAATTCTGAAAAAGATGGCTACCATCAACAAGCGCATTCAGCCTGAAAATTCTTATTCCTCCTTTTGTTTTATTCTCGTAATATCACCGCAATTGAAAACGGAGGACGAAAAATAGCAGAGCAAAAATTTATCTTGCACAGGCCACGACCAGCGGCCTGCCTAAGGCACAGTCTGGTATTACATTTGACGTTTATCACCACTCGTAAAAAAATTTATCTTTGTAACAGGTACGTTCAGAACGAGAAAAAAAGGTTCCGAAAAAATCCAAAGGAAATATCCTTCATTTCAAAAAAGAAAATATTAATTGCAGCAGAATCTCCCTACGTGGATGGCGAAATAAATAAAGTACTCTTTGAGTTTAATAATTTATTGTGTTGTTCTTTTGAGAGAAATATGGGATTGGGTCATATATGTTTGACAAAATGTCATATTAATGTTAAATTTCGGATTCAGGATCATAAATTTCTTATATCATTTTTATGAGGTGTTTTAGTGGAAGAGATGCTTGTAGAGATAAATGTCAGCCTTTAAGTTTGAGCAGTTAATTCTCCAGACGAAGTATCTCCATTTTTTTCTCTCAAGGGTTTTTGTCAACTTGAGAGACAAGAGGATTAAAATTTTCCTGAAAGCGATCTTTCTAGAAGCTCTTCTTCCTGAGATATGATGTTTCAACAATTACTGATCTCAGCAATGCTTAATTGTTTAATTGGAATCTATAAATTTAGTATAAAATGCTCGATAAAATGTAAGACTCATGCTGGATTACGATTGTTTTGAAATAGGTGCAATTTAGGACTTGTATTATATGAGCAAACTCACAGTTTGACTGTTTTACAACCAATGGATTGAATTATTTTTAATGCAATGAATTGAGGTAAAAAACTTTAAACTACATATCTGATTCGAACAGAGGTTGACTCTACTGAAAATACCGATATGTAGGACCCTGTTCCATTTTCTATAGTTAAGATCTATGGAAAACCATGTAGGTGTATGCATTAGGCGTTGGGCCCTCCACTCGTCTCAGAACGCAGAGTGTTTGAGAAGTCTTGAACAGGTGAGAAGTCTTCAAAAACGTGAGTGACGCCTTCTCTCTGAGAGGCTTCTCAGGTGCTCAAGAAGCTGAGAGTTCTCGAGAAGGTGAGACGTTCTCAGTGACAAGACAATCATCTCTAGGGATAGTTTGGGTCCGCGTGAATGATGGACTCACGTCAGCGGATCCTGATTGTGATTTTTTCACAAATAAAAGAAAACTCTCCGTGTTGTGCAAAAAAGATAACAGTCGGGATCCGCTGACCTGAGGTCATAGTTTTTGTGGACTCAAACAATAGCTCAAGAGATTTTTATGTTGTCAAGAACATCTCTATTTCTGAAGAACCTCTGAAGCCCCTGAGAGCCTCAAAAGATCTCTAATTGCTCAGGTTCTCAAGACCTCTCAACTTCTCAAGACTCACCAAATACACGGCAAACTCAATCTCATTCCACACGAACCCGCACCTTCCTCGAAATGCGCTCGTGGACGACACGGTGCAGGGGGTTTGGAGAGGAGCGCTCTCCTCGCTCCATTCTCCGCCAGTGCAGTGGAAAGTGGACAGTTGTACCCTATTTTAGTATAGATTTTCGTAACTGAGTTTCAGTTGGCGTCAGTTATTCGCGTGTAATCGGCCCTGTCTGTTTACGGTTTCAGCTCACTCGATCTCGTTCCAAGGCCGTCCATACCCAAGCCCGAAACCGGAATGAGATTGAGGTTGCAGTGTACCCCGCGTTCTGATAAGAGTGAAAGGCAATATAGTATTTTCACTAGGGCCGAGTTCAACCTCGAAGTGTCGAATCGAGGAAAGGAGACTAATTCGTGACCTTTCGTTCTTCAGGAAAAGGTTGACACTTTCGTTTCGGCCTGACGTAAAAATCCACCTTGGTGCGTTTCTAGGCTTTTCGTGACAGTCAGTTGTTGGAAGGGATTGCGACGTATCACCGGCTGGCACGATTTGCTCAAGGGTAGCAACCCCCTTTCTTTTACCTCCTTTCCACCCTTTCGTTCCGCCCCAAGAATCACTCAGGAATCGATAATGGATCTACCCGGCTAGGGATTTCCAGTCCATTCTACATGCATCATTTGACACCCGATAGATGCAAGAAAGAAAAGAAAAGAAGAGAGAAGAAAAGAAACGGAGAGGGAGAAAGAGACAGGGACACGCGTTTGGAATGAGGCATCCTCAGAAGTGGGGCTTGGAATCAGAGCGAAGAAATTCAATAGATAGAAATCACTGCTATTGTCAACCGCGAGCCTTGAAGCCGGGGATCAAGGAAAATGAGAGCTCTTGCAATCCTCGAGGCGAGAAGAAAAATTATATCGGACCTGGAATCCCTTAAGACTTGGTGAAAAAATTCCTCTCTCTTACATAAGAGAGGGTCGAGGTCAGCGTGAAATAACGAAGGACTCGATACGTTCTGACAGGCGAATCCTCGTCCACTATGGATGAAATCACTTTGCTTTTTCCTCATTTTTCTTATTTCTTCCCTTCCGCGCAAAAGAGATTTTCACCACCATCTTCCTACGAGAAATGGTAGGAGGATTATTTATTCTCGCTGATCGCGCGACTTAACGAGGCATCATTGACCCCCAGCTGACATTGCGAAAATGGCCGATGATGTGGGAAGGGAAGTTGCTATGACGAATGGGCCGATTATCGTCAGCTTGGTATTAGAAAAATAAAAGACCTGTCACCGCAAAACGAGTTTTGATGTGTCTATCTTACTTTTATTTCGTTATACGTTTATGATGTTGGGAAGAGATAATGTCATGAGAGGAGTTGAACCCGAGGTATAAAATTCAAGAAATTATTGAATTTATTTTGAAAAACTGCTTACGTGATTACCTTTGCTACTATCAGAACTGATCTGAAACGAGTAGGACGAGCGTCACTATGAAATTCTCAATGACCTTGAAACTTCAACTTGCGATATATCCTCTTCTGAATGTAAAAAAGAACTCTACTAGCGCCCATTCGACTTGGAATTCAATAAGCTATCTAATCCTTTTTCAAAAAAGGTCAGGCTGCCTTTCCGACTGACTTATCGTCTTTCAAAGTCATCAGTCATCTTTAGTTCCGCTTGCGCTAGCCATGTAGATCATATTTGATGGTGGTATTACAAAGAAAAAAAATCACAAAACTGTGATGCACATGTCTCTCAGAAATATAATTCACTTACATTCAGGCAAAAAAAAGTAGAAATCGGATGAAAATTGTAGACTGTAGAACTTTTTGAACGGGAATGAATCTTTCCCGCCCCACGGCGTAGGCCGTAGGCGATCGCCTGCACTTGAGCCTCATCTTATCTCAGGCTGATTGAGTGCACATTGCACGCATACTGAAGTCTAGTTTACATTGTCCTGTGTGGATGGGAGGTCTTTTTTTATTTTTACTCCACTCACATTCTCTCTTCAGCGCTTGACTCCTTGAGATGATAAAAGTGAACGGTTCGTGTCTTAATCAAGTCATCTCCGGACCCGCCAGTCGTGTTTCATGACGGATGAATCATCTCATGCTATCCAAATCATAATGGACTGTCTGCCCAGAGTCCCACCTTTTGAATGAGAACATTCTTTGTATAGGTTGATGGATTTCAACACACAAAAAAGCAAAATTCTTCAGAAACTTTGATCAACAGTGATAATCTAGTCTTAACAGACCTGGTGGTCAATCCGTTCCAAAATTTTCCCTCCCCTTCCATACTTTCCATTTTGCAAGGTCTGGAGAGTTGAGCAAGTGCAAAGATCGTAGGCATTTCTTCAAAATCGCTGGAAACTCTCCAATTCGTATACAACTTTCCGAGAGAGACGTGCAAGTTTTAATTGAAAGCGATCGGTCGTCGACAGCAGTGGTTCTCAAACTGAAACTCGTAGATCTTGTATCTTGATCTGCAACTCTATTTAGCAAACTTGAGAGTAAATGTATTTATTGAAGCCTGTAATAGGCTTCAATTGATCTGTGTTTACAAGAATCGAGTTCGCCAACATGCGTTAGGTTCTGCAGTTGCCAGATGGTGTTTCTAGGCAGGGGTGGGCGGTCTGCATTAATAGATTTCCCTATAGGCAAATCCTAAACCGAAATAGGGTCAGGAGTCCCTCTGAGTTGGAATCGTTCAACAAAGGGCATATGGATTGATTTTCATTAAAAGATTCTTAAAAGCTTGCTTGAAAGCAAGCTTGAAAGCAGCAGACTCTGCTTTTATGTTCTTCAGTTTTAGGAATTTCAAGTTTAAGTGCGCCTATTTCGAGAGCCATTTCATTTTTACCCTCATTGCTCCACCCACAATCGTGAAACATTATAATCTTCATTTAATGCTCCTTTTATGTACAAGAAATGTTCACAGATCATTAAAAAGTTTTTCTCTCTTCAGAATGATCGTTCTTTCAAACATGATAGCAAGCTGGAAAGAGTAATTTATATTCGACACTTGAAATCTAGAAGCATTCAAACCACCCTCATTGGATCTCGTTTGGAGTCTTTAATTTCTTGGTTGTAATTGATTTCCTGATTCTCTGTCGAAGTCTGAATAGTAAATATTTCTTCCTTGTTTTCTTTGCTCTCTTTTCAGTCGGAAAATATTTGCATTCAACTAGTAGATTTGAGCCAACACTGCCACTCGACTGCTAGTTACACCCTGTACTTGGCATGTGTATCTATTTGCAGGGATCTTCAGGATACGAATTTGCGATATTATTTCGAGGGTAGTAAGGCTGCCAAAAATGTTGTCCTGGGGCGTTTTGTACTTCTTCTCTCTATTTATCCTCTTCTCGAGCGATGAAACCACGAATTGATGGATGGGGTCGATGAAGTTTCCTGCTCCAGATAGATACCAAATGTAGACTGAGTCTTTCTATTTCGCATAGTCACCATGAAATCATTTGTTTCATTCGGGATAATTATCGCCCATCTGCACCCCACATTACTCTTATCGCAATTAGTTAGCAAATGTTCAACCAGTGATGAGGAAGTTGCTTTTTGAAAGAACTAGTTATCGCTGCAGTTATCTTTACTGTTACATCACGAAATAGTAACTAAGTTATCGCTCTTGTAACTAATTCGGAATGTTACTTTTTTTCAGGTACTATCCCATAGAAAAGTTACTGTATTTGCTTTTTCAGATACTTTTGTATTTTACAAGACCAATTTTAAACAACAAAAAATGAATTTTTAATGACATGGTTTAACTTTTTTGAAAGAATGAATCTTCAATAAAAGAGTTCAATATTCAACTAGTTAGATTTTTAAACAATAAAGAAAATTTGAACATAGTAGTTGAACTTTCAATCAGAAAAGATTTTATTTTTAATTAAAATCAGTGAGACTCAAAACGAAAGAATTTCAACAAAATAATAATAAACTTTCAAAATCAAGAAATTAATTGTCAACTGAAATGATAAATCGAAAAAATTACAATTCTCCCTTTGAAAGATTGATTCCTAGTTAAAAAGATGTCAGTTTTTGGCCACATACAAAAAAGGTAAAATATAGATCAAGAAAATTAATTTTCAATGAAGAAATGAATGGTTTCAACCAGAAAACAAATTTTCAACAAAATTTGGTAATAGAAAACTAAAATTAATTAATCCAAAATTCATGACAAAGTCTCAAATTTTTCCTTTTAAAACCGAAATTAACTGATGCTGGTCGAAATTCCAAACCAAAAATAAGGAATTCGCTGTAATTGAATTTCCTAAAAAAATAGATGAATCCCATACCTTAAATTCTTTACAAAAAGATAAAGTTAAATCCCAATATGAATTTGAACAAAGACGTTGCAATTTTAATTGAAATTATGAATTTTCAACATAAGAATAAAGTTTCAATTCTGGAAGCCAAATTTTCAAAAAACCAATTTCATTTCTGCATAACTTATGAATTCTCAACAAAATACACTAATTTTGGAACAAATAGTTGAATCAAAAAAAAAATCATAAATTTTGTGCAAACTGACAAATATTCAATAAAATACATTAATTTGAAACAAAGTAGATTAATTTTCAACTGAAAAATATTACTTTTTAACAAAAAGTACATTTCAAACCAACAAATTCGTTATTTCAACAAAAAGTACAATTTTAAACATCATATTTTCCATACCAACAAAAAAGCTGAATTTTCAACAAGAATCATCAATTTTCCCCCTGAAACAAAAAATTTCAACAAAAAAGTACATTTTTAAACCAGAAAAATTCTTTATTCCAACAAAGATGTTGAATTTCTTAACAAATTTTTTTCATTCTAACCAGAAAGATGAACTTTTATCAGAAAAGCATATTTTCAAAACAACAAAATTTTTGGTTCCAACAGAAAAGTATAATTTTCAACCTTAAAAATGAATTTCCATACAACATGATGAATTTTCCACGAAAAATCATGAATTTTCAACAAAAAAGTTGATTTTCGTACCAACAAATTCTTTAATTGCCAACCGGAAAGATGACTTTCCGATCAACATAATTAATTCTCTACTTTGAAAGATCAATTTTCAACCAAGAAGTACAATTTTAAACCAAAAAATTATTTGTTTCAACAAGAATGTTGAATTTCTAACCAAAAAGATAAATTTCCAATCAATGTGATCAATGCTACACTTAGAAGACGAATTTCCAACCAACGTGATCAATATTCCATTGAAAAACATTAAGTTTCCCTAAAAGAGTTGATTTTCAAACCAACACATTCTTTATTCCAAGAAGCGAGTTTATTTTCAACCAAGAAGATGATTTTTTGAACCAGTTTAATCAATTTTCCACCTAAAAGACGGATTTTCAACAAAAATGTATATTTTTAAACCAATATTTTTTTTATTCCAACCAAAAAGAATACTTTTCAACAGAAAAGTAATTTTGAACCATCAACAGACTTCGTGATTTCAGAATAAAGTTCAATTTTCAACCGAGAAGATGAATTTTCAACCAACTCAAATAATTTGCAATATAAAAGACGAATTTTCAAGTGAACAACCAAATTTTTCAAGCCAAGGAATTTTTTATTTCAACTAGAAAGATGAATTTTGACCGAAAAAGTATATTTTTGGTACAAAAAATTTTTATTTGAATGAAAAGAATGAATTTTGAAAAAAAAAAAAAAAAAATGAATTGTCAACCAAAATGATAAATTTTCAACGGTGAAAGTCGAAATAGTCCAATTTTTCAAAAAAATTGATGAACTATCAATAAATGCATAAAAAGTTTTAACTTAAATTTGTTTACTGTATTTTGAGGATGGGAAGTTCATCTTTCCATTCAAGCATTTAACTATTTTGTTGTAAATTTATCATTAATGGGAAAATTCAATTATCTGCCCCCCCCCACCCTAAAATGGTAGCTGGTTTATATTTAATTTTCAAGATCAGAGACTCCTTTCTCCATTATCTTCAGTCTCGTTTTCAGTAGATATTTGATTTAGACTCTAAACTCTAAAGGACCCACTTGTGTTTATAGCTCTTCTAAATATGCGTTTATTTTTCCACCATTTCAGGAGAAATGTGTTTCCAATACTCTTTTTTGTTAAGGTGACAATTTTCAATATACAAGAATTTTTAGTCAACAGAGCTACATGATTACATCAGGATGAGTACCTCATATTTACTCTTTAAACATGCCTTGAAATTTAATTTTTAAAATTGTTTGTTTTATTGAGAATTCGTATTTTTTGGTCCTTACACTAAGGAGTTTTCCTCTTCGTTTCAGATTAATATTATTACTTAATATTATAACAACAATAATAATAAAGAGCTATCAGAAGTTGAGTTTTATGAAACAATGGTAAGATTGCTTCAAGAATCCGTAAACTATTCTTTGTTCCAGCTCTCAGGTCGTAGATCGATTTCTAAAATATCTGAAGAGTGTTCAGTTTACACCAAAAAGTGAAAACTGTAAGAGAGCTGGTGGTGGCATTGTTTTCGCCTAGCTCTCTAGCAGAAGGCGCAGTTAATTTCCTTTGTCCTAACAGCAGTAAACCCGAATGACATGAGAAAAACCCTCACCTTATCTAAAATGTTCCTCGCCCCATATTTCCTAGATAGGTTTCTAAAATACCTGGCGAGTTTAGCTTCAGACTAGACTGGAAAGTGAAAATTTCAAGAGGGCTGGTGGCGACATTGTCTACACCCGGTGGAAGGCGGCTGGATGTGCAGTTAGTGGAAGTAGTTAATTTCCTCTGTCCAAACAGCAGTAATCCCGAGTGACATAAGCCAACTGACGGTCTGCTATAAACCCTGAAGAGAACTGGTGTTGGAGGCCAGTGCCAGTGGGGGGTTAAAGGTCCACCGGATGGATCCTGCCACCAGCAGCGATTCCCGCAGGAACCGGCACTCGACAGTTAACTCACTTTTAACTAATTTCAATGCCCTGCTCAACTGAGTACCAGCGAAACTAAAAGGATTTAGATTTAGATTTTAGATTTAGGATCTAGGTTTAGAATTCAGAGCAGCGCTCGAAAGTTCGTCCCAATACGGATAATCGTAAGCCTATTGGTTTAGGTCGAAGAATCCTCAGGGTCACTACCTCAGGGTCACGAAACTTATTGTTCCCTAATTGTTCGTGCTCGTGTTGCTTGACAGGCCATTTTGACAGCTTTCCCTTCTTGACATGACGTGCCATTTTCTCCCCCAAGTATTGTTCCCGAAGAAGCACTAATACCAAATTGTATACGCATGCTAAGGAAAGTATTTACTTTACTAACGAGGTGAAAGGATTTTCCAGCTCGGAGTCGAAGAGAAACATTGTAGGAAATGTCGGAAATGAGGAAGGATCGTTGGGAACGATGGATTCTCAAATGCATAATATACTGTGTGGTGAGCTAGGAAAAAAATAACAAGGCAACTTCTCTCAGAAAGGAAAAGAGCACCTGCGACCATAAAAATTTAGATGTTAATTGATAGGTATTTGAAAAACGCCGTTTAATCAACTACCATCTACATAATTACAAACCGACCATTAAAGTTCTGGATACCAAAAGGAGCGGAACAAGTTTTTTTTGACACCTGCCACTAACCGGTGACACGACCGTCGCTCATTTTTTGAATTTAATTAGAGTCGCACGCCAAACGAATTCCTGCTAACTGATTAGAACGAAAGATGCCTTGATGTCGAGATCGATTTCTTTATTTCGATCGTCAATAGATTAGGAAATGTTTAATTGGTGATGAATCAATTGGTTACAAAAATTTCTATTGGTTTCTCTTGAGAATTTATGTAGCCCTAATGAATTATCAAGGTTCTTTATCATGAAATCTTTGAATGAGATGTCTCCTTACCTATACTCTTCTTCAGTGCTCGAAAATTTACAAAAATGCGAGCACGAATGTCATACAAAAAAAAAAGGATTATTTCTGATAAGGATGCCTCAATAGAATTGAAAAAAACTAATTGCTCCCTCGTAAGGCGATATGATAAAACAGTAACTCATTCATTTGTGATAAGCAGTGGCCTAAATAAAATTATATCTTACACACATGAAAGATATGCTTCTCTTGTATTCGTCTTATCAGCTATCAGAGTTCAAAGCAAAAAAGCCGCGTTCCTCAATAAAGTTACCGAAATAATATAGCTAAGTCTTTTTCATGATAATCAATCCATTTTATTGCTTTTGCAAATTTTGTAACAAATGAGTAGTAAGGCGTCATCAGATGCTTTAGGGCTGTCCATAAATTACGTAACACTATATTAGACAGACTGGTTTTGTTATGGTAGCGTTACGGAGTGACAGAAAGGAATTTTCAAAATGTGAGCATTGCGTGTGTCTTCTCAATTCGGTTCGAGGTTCTTCTCCGCTGTTACCTGATACCTATTATTTCATTTACAATTTTATAAATAATATCATGTTACAGTATATTATTTTTCTCACAAAAAATAGAAAATCGAATCTGTAGACGTTGCGACTTATTTATAATTTATCTGCTGCTACTGGCTTCCATCGGAGTCGAGTTTGGATTCGACTTGCGGCTGCGGTTTCGCCATGTTTTGTGTCCTTCACAGATTCCCTCTAGTTATACATTTTTTGACCTTTTTTTTACTTTTTTCAACAGGCCTTACGTTACGTTACAGACAGGAAAGAGTAAAATTGTTACAGTAGAGTTATGAGCAGACAGACAAGTCGCGAAATTTTGAGATTTCAGCGTTACGTAAATTATGGACATTCCCTTTCCGAAACTAAAGAATCCACTCTCATAAGTCCAAGGCCTGCAACTTTCAAGCATTTCAATCCAAATTCAGAAATAATATGAAAAAATAGACTGAATTCAGACTTTGAGAACAGCACTCTTCAATAAAAACGGAGAAGAGTGGAGATTGTGTGTCTAAAGAGAAGAGAGGTCGTTCGCTCATCCGACAGAGCGCGAAAGAGATTGCACTGTGGCCCGGAACCCTTCTGTGCGCCACCGCCAATTGTTGCAACGACCCTCATCCACTCGTTTTCCATTGTGTTACCATTCTGCCTCTTTCCTCTTTTTCACTCTATTTCCTCTCTCTTTCTCGAATGCGGTACATTTTCATTGCCAGGTAGACACGCGGAGACTCCGCGCAATATCCGACAAAACGAATCGCCCCGAGTCCTCGTCCTGTTAGTCAAATCGGTGGCTTTCGACGAACTGGAAGTTATTCGTTCGGAAACGCGCTTTTCGAATTTCCCTCCAGCTTCTGCAAGCACTGTCGAATGAACGACGGGAGTTTCTTTATTGGAGTCCTTTCAGTCAGTGATCGACTTCATCAGGATCACTTTCAGTTCACTAGACTTCGGATAAAATTGTCTTCACTCGGGCGAATTTCCTTCGTCTCGTATGTTTCTAAATCCTGTTACTCTCACGGTTTTCAGAAAAATCTACTTGATAGGAACAAGGACTTTCGTTGGGTTTGATTAGAAAAATTTTGTCATGGACATGAACCACTAGAGCTGTCGAATGGTTTCGAAGTCGATAAGGTAGGCATTTGCAACCTCAACAGATTTTAGGGGTTCTTGGAGCTCATAGTGACTTTAGAACAGGACCAGAGATTTTCGTACCTGGAGGTAAAGCTCTAGCGATCAATGAACGAAGATGAACGCATTCGCACGAAACGATGCGATGCTGCTTTGCTCGTTAGTACTCGCTTCGCCAGTCTCTCTTAATGCGTGTTATCTGATACCACTAAAGGTGGTTAAACTGGTAATTGCTTTCACACTTAACAGCGTTCAACTGCGAATAATGATCCGAGAGGCGCCGCCAAAGTCAAGGAATCAGATTTCATTGTGTACTTATCCTACAAAAAGGTTCTCCAGCAAAATAAAACTACTCTTCGTTCTGTTACAATCTCATTTCTCTTTGTTCAATCATTTCCCCAGAATCTTAAAATCCATTCAGAAACAGTCTTTAATTCCATCTTCCATTCTCGCGAGATCTAAAATTCAGCGTGGAATTTTAAACGACAATCCCCCTTACATTTCTGATCTCATTCTGCGAATGGGTGGGCCTCCATATTTAAAAACCACTGGAAACTCTGCAAGCAGGGAAATCACCGTCGGGGGAATGAGAATGCAAAATGAAGATGCAAAGGGCTTCTGGAATAGGAGGAAAAGAATTCTCGAGTTAGGAACTTTCATCGTCGAGTTGGTCGGCAGAATTGGAACAGAATCCGTATCGTTGGATGTGATATTCTGGCTTGAAAATCGCGAGACTTTCCCGGGCATCTGCGTAATTTGAAATACTTGAGGTTCCCCTTCACTCCGGCGAACGGCCCACCCGGTTGGTTAATTAATCCTTTAATCATAAAACTTTAGCGACGGTCTATATTTAAATTTCAACGACGGCTGTGGCCTTCTTGGCCGCGTGCTTCCACGCCTTTTGAATGTCGCATCGCGTTTGGTAGACGTGACAAAGGGAACGCTTGGACCTTTTTGTCGGGCTTTCGTTTGAAGCTCTGCCACCATAATTTGTTACCGAAAAAAATACTGTACCAGCAGTAAATTCTAAAGAGTTTCTTTAAGGAACTCCAGTTTCAGTATTTAGCTACACATTAATATAGACAGTTTAAACCATTTTTCTCGTTGTACAATTCTAATTACAAAATGAAGATTGTTTAGTCTTCCGGATCTCTATTTTGAGGATGAATTGTGGTTCTGTTTTGCGACAGTTGTGCATAATAATTTCGCAGCACGTGTTGAGTGATCCCTTAATTCTTTGACGAATAGCATGTTCAGCAGCTTCTGTTTATTGCGTTAGTTTAGCCCACTTACTAGACGGATGGATGGTCTATAAGCATTAAATTATGCACGAGAGCATCGCGTTTGCATTTACACGCTTCGCTGGTCCACGAGAGTTAGTAAAGCCAGTTGTTGAACTTCTCTTGCCTCTGTGCTCTCGTGTTGCCTCCTTTATCCGTTTTACACGCTTGTCCTTTCTTGCTTTCCTTTTCCCAACAGATCAAGATTTCAGAATCTAAATTTCATTGGTCAGATCCTATGTTTGAGATTACAAGAGTTGCGCTGTCAGATTAGTGACGTTTCGTGTCACAGTTCGATCTAATCCGGAATCGGTTCACTCCAAAGGTTTTTTAAAAGTCTCAACAGACGCTGAACCTCTGCAAAACTATATTCATGAGATGTTCTTCCACTTGAAGTTTGAGTGGACCTAGGAACTATTCAAACAATCAGAGTATTTCTTTAAGAGCCTCTCAGCTGTGCTTACGGTTTTAGAGGGCTTTACCATGGACACACAAGATGGAAATCTTATACCAGATCATGTTCTCCTTTAAAACAAGCATCAACAAGAGCTCGGAGAGTCTATACTTTACATTGTAAATAAAAGCGCTTTTGGTAGAGAACCATATCGCCGACACGTGGAGTCGGTAAAAAGAGTTTATCCTCGAATCTGATGACTTCAGATTACGATTACTGCACCAGTCAATTATTATAACTGTCAACCTTCTTATACGATTTGTCAACATTTTATTCCGTTTTTCCAAACCACTTCCGCCTTGAACTTACCTCTCTAGCTCTCATCGGGAAAATAAATAACCACGGAATTTATGATACTGTAAATTTATGCGAAACTAATTAAGCTAGAGGACTCGTAAAGAACTTGTTTCCACATAACGACTAAATCTTCGTAAACGAGAGAGGGCAAAGAATCACCTGTCGGCACTAAAACTCACCAAGTTCCAGTTTACTTTGTGCGGGAGCGCCTCTCATCGAATCCACGAAGCGTGAAGGACGCATGGTCTTTTTCTCTGACTTTGCATTACTCCCGCTCGGCACGCTCCACTTCCTTTTTCATGCGTAGTCACCTCACAGGTCCACCAGATTCGCAAGATCTAAGACACTGGTGGGGGGAATTACTTTTACCACCCCCTCCAGTTGGTGCGAGTCGCGCGACTCTCTAAAGAGGCGAAGCAGAGCGTATTACACGCGGTCTGCACGTGGAACGATGGGTGTGAGGAGCGAGCTTGTTCCACTGGGAGAGGTGGCAAAGGAGGTGGAGCAGTAGAGTAAAAAAACTTTTACTGAAAGAGAGGGAGGGGCAGACACCGTGGCAAAGTGAGAAAGAGAAACGAGAGGTGAGAGGGGGCATCGGGTTCCTACAAATCTGAATTCTTTAAGGAGATTCTCCAAGTCTAACACTGATAATATTACGTCTCTTTATTGAAAAAAAATATTTTTAGGAATAAAAATTGGGAATTCGAAACTTATTATTGGATTATTTCAATTATTAAGAATGTATACAAAAAAAAAATTCAATCTACGTTTTGTAATATTTAGTCTA